>CM031233.1:223580159-223693491 GCA_018340775.1 Taxus wallichiana var. yunnanensis
GAGCAATGAGTTATTATGTCACTTGGGATAGAGGTATCTGGACTCTATGCGCTTAGGGCCATAGGTTGACCGGCCTCTTTTGTGGAGAAAAAGGAAAAATTATCTTTATTTTATGACTTGAGGGAGGCATAAGAGACACTTGAGAGATGCATAAGATACTTGAGGGAAGAGCCACTTGAGGAAGGCATAAGAGACTTGAGGGAGGCATAAGAGACACTTGAGGACGGCATAAGAGACTTGAGGGAGGCATAAGAGACTTGTGTGTGTGTGATTAGTGCACTTGGAGTTTTATTTATTTATGTTTGTGATGCTTTGGGAGGCATATGTAGTTGTTGGTGATGTTTTGGGAGGTATATGGAGTTGTTTTGTGATGTTTTGGGAGGTGTATGGTGTTGGTTTTATGATTTATGTGTACTCTTGTGAGTCCAGTTGTGTTTTGTGATGTTGAGGTTTCGACGCTCCTCTTATTTACTATGTAATATTGGATATTGTATTGGAACTATGTAGGTACAGTCATGGTTTATGGGTCATGTGATACCCATTATATATGTATAAATATCATGATTGATTGTTTGTTAGTCACTTGTGTTTGTTCGATCTAGACTGTGACATAATTGTTGGAAATTCTTCGTTATGTGGACTATGTGTTTTCCTTTCCTCGGTGAAATAAAAGGCCTTGTGAGGGAGACAGTCATGAAAGTAGGTAGCAAGATGTCTCATGGGTCATTTGTATTGTGTTGAGGTTTATGGGACATCTTGATGTCGATTACACACCTGGCACCCACAAAAATAAATAAACCTAAATCTTAAACAATGAAATAGTAAGAGTTTGAGATTAAGAAATGAATTTAAGGGAAAAATCTAAATAAATAATAAAGTAAAATATAACTTTCAATCTTCATTGAACTCTAAGAACTTGTCAAACTTTCCTTATTCCTTATAGTCGCGAATTTTGCAACAAGTATTATGCGCTAGTGACATGAGTTGTGATTGTTTCCTCTCGTGTTTGTGAGTACCCCTTATTATTTGTCGATGAACCACTAATCATTTTCCTCCTTAGTTATGATCACCCTCTTCTAATATTGGTATCATGTCGCATCGAGGACGATGCTCTTATAAGGGGAGGGAAATGTAGTGCCCGAAAAAATAAAATCAAACAATAAATAAAAGGAGGGAATCGTAAGGTGGTGGAGTGTGGAAAAAGATTGCATGCAAAAATGTGAAGCAAGATAGGTGCGAAATGTAAAATAAAGAAAATAATTTAAAAATTATCTCCCTTCAACATGCATCATCCCATCCTATGTCAAATAAAGATCATTAAACAGAAAGGGCATCCTATGTGATCTACAAACCTATCGCTTTCCTCGCATCATAATACGAACGCTCAATTAGAGATCCAATGACATTCATCACGTTGAAACTAAGTTAACATTGTAAATTTAGCAATATTGGATAATTGCGGTGAGGGAAGGGCAATTTTCCTGGATGCCATGGTGGCTGACAATGCACGTAAGACATGGGTTTCCTCACGAGATAGTAGCATTGTTTCATCTATACAACAAACAGGTCTTCAACCCGATTCAAATTGACACACACTCCCGGCTGTGTAAAAAAATATAAGCCTAGAACATGGTATGGACATCCATCAAAGAAAAAGACATTTTTTTCCGGATGTTGCAATTGAAATGGCTCCAATAGACTTGTATGCAAGAATGTGGAATCGAGAAAGACGATGAACCGCTTAACAAAATGTATTAAGAAAAGAAAAACATGGTTTTATGGACGACTATGATAGAAGATATATATAAAATGGGTTTGTTAAAAAGGCTTTATCACCTTGGATAAAGCCAATTTTCTTGGGTCAAACTATATTAGGTAGAGATGCTAAAATTCAACGACAAGAGCTTTGGCTATGATCTTATATGAAACATTTAGCAGAGTGATGGGACATCGATTACTAATTAGCTCAGGATCTCCGTGTTTATGAATGAATTTGATATTCCCTTTGTGTATATGGGGGCCAAGTGTCTAGGTCTCGGAATCCTTTCGTATAAACTTGATGGATATCTAGACCAATAGTGTCCCAAAGACCCTTGTAAATTTTGCAAGGAAATCCATCATAGTCACGAGCTTGTCATTAGCCATCTACATGGCCACTTCATATAGATCCTCAATAAAGAGAAGATGATCATGGGAAATGATTTGCACTAAATTTTTTTGAATTAGATAGAAGCCAAACACTATTTAAAAGCAGAATTCCACTCTCATGCGACGGGTATTAGGCTTGGAAAACTTGTTTGTAATGTTTAACAAATGCCGGAACATGAACCTGTCAATCCGTGAGTCACATTTTACCATCACACATGGCCCTAATTTTATAGGAGGAATTTTTTTCCTTAGAGGATTTCAAAGAATTACTTCAAAATCAGTCCCAAACTTTGAGCCAATGGACTAGGCGTGTCATCACCAATCCGGCACTATGATAATTCTTCACCGAGAACTCTTCATGCTATGATTATTTACTAATGCACAGCTTTTAGTTTGGTGGATGGAATCTGGAAACACAACAACAACCATAACACAAGAATACCATAGACTATGATAAGAAGGAATGATGATAAATTTGAAATATAAGCGTAAATTATAATATCAACATGAAATTGTTACAATCTCACCCATGAGGTACTTCAAGTGTTAGTGTTCTTCGACTTCACTTGCCTTCCAACAATAACTATGGGAGAAACTTCACAATTACACTTCTTAATGGCTTCTTTAACACACCTTCAAAATGATGGCTTCCTTTACACACTTACTCATACAATATTTCTCACTACTTCCTTCTATGCTAAATGAGGGGGGTGGCCTCTTTATTTATAGACTTCTAGGCTTATCCATCTTATCTCTAAGATAGGATAAGAAATCCACTCTGACGAATCATATTCCATACCTTAACTCTTATATGTACATGTAAGCTTATCTTTTAAGATAAGATAAACCTTATCATTTCACATGGGTTCCACATTTTTAGACTTTTTACAAATAAAATACACAAAATATTTATGACCTCACTCCTTGTCCTTATTACCAATATAATATTTCTAATTCCTAATCATGTAGACCCTACTTCTCTACTTATCCCAACTTTGACATTTTAACATTATCGGACCACTTACAACAAATATTTACTTTTTACAACATTCATATTGTACTTTGACTATTACCATACTCTACATTATCAATGCACCTGCATCGACGGCACCGTTATCTTCCATCGGATGCTACTACTAATTACACTTAACAACATCCTATTCCTAATACATACATTAATGAAATATAAATTACGGAGGAAAATTTTAGTGTCGATAAAGCGCAAAGTTTGGTACCACAAGCATTCTAATTATCATTTATTTTTATTTTATATGTAAGTCCAATATTATAATGGTTGTGTTATACCTGTATAATATTTAAATTTTATTTTTAAGGTATGATATTATAAAATTTATTTCAAGGAAAATACAAATTCATTGGGTAATTATATTTTCTAAATGATCTTGATGATGGAAGGAAAACACTTCCTCTCCCGAGCCCTAATCGACTCGCTATCATTGTGCCCTAAAATTGATGTTGTTAGAGTCCTCGCGATGGCCTACACACTGGAGGTGATGGGAATGGTGGTGGTGGTTTGTTAGACGGGAGGAGAAGCTTGGAAAACAGGAGGCGGGGTAGTTCGGATCTAGTGGTGGCGTAGGTCTCAAAGCCTGGATACCGCACATAAATCCTTTCAAGTCGTCGGTCGTTATCCGAGGTAGAATGCATCCACTGTCGGGTCTCCATAGATTGTGGAAAAAGAAGATGTTACCCATGTGATTACTATTTTCTATTCAGAGGTAACTAAATCTATTTCCACCCTCCAAGATTCTACCCTTATCTTTCGATTTAATTGTTTTTTGCCCGAATCAAGATCTACACAAATGGATATTTTTCTTGACCACCGATCGTGAAATTTAGTTATGTGCAAAGGATTTTTATTGATCATTTCTTCTCTCCTACAAGGTGTCAAAATATTCTTAATGAGGGTCCTTTATTTTGGGTTAGAGCTACTTTTTTCTTACTCTATGATTTTTGGATTTTAATCCTTCTACTATGGTAGTTTCGAAAATGTCGGTTTGGGTTCGCCTCCGCAATCTTCCTCTTCCTTTTGCACCCTACGTTTTGTGTAACTATTGGTGATTATATTGGTAGATTCATCACGATGCATGATGAGATCTAAATAAGGGTTACTCACTTATGCTCATATATGCGTTGAGTTGGATTTCAGCAAAGGTATTTCCCAAAAGTTGGAATTAATCCATGATGACTTCAAGTGGATTCAAACTCTTGATTGTGAGAACATGGCCTTTTGATGCCGCTTTGCTATCACACTAGAACCTTTAGGAGGATTTCCGCTATCACTAAATATGAATAAAAGAATAAGAACAAAGGTGTTTCTCGTGGCCTAAAGGTGGCATCCATATTTAGCATTGGAAGTCAAAGAATGTTCGAACCTTGAACATTCGAAGCTATGAATGTTGAGATTCCCTATTGGCATTTGTGCTAAGTAGTCATATGTATCTAAGTCTTCCAATTATGAACCCAAAGAAGGATAATGTTTACATTGATCCTTTGCTCGAATTGGCTCCTAGCAAAGTGTCATGGACTATTGTTATGCGATCTACGGAGAAGAAGGGGCTCTTTGAGCCTCATGTTTCTCATTCTTGTTCGGCGTTGGGTGACTTTGTTTTTGGTGTTCCTCAGATGTATTTGTAGCTTGGCATTGTTTTGCTGTTTTTCTAGGCATGGCCTAATGTGATTGTGGTTTTGGGACGTAGTCTCATACCTGCAATTTTTGTTGAAAGAAACTTATATCGTTTTGCATTTAATACAATATAATTAGCTCTTTTTCATAAATAAATAATTAAATTTCCATATATTGAGATTTAATTGCAATATATTATAGTTATCGTAATATATTATTAGTGGAAAACACTTTCCATCTATATCAAGCGCACGGAAAACAACATTAGGAACAATATCCCAAGATGAATAATGCATGATTCTTATACATTAATATATAATAATAAACACGATTGTTATGTTTAACAAATTACACGTACAACCAAAAATGAAGGTCGATTGTTTTGAAAACATTGAACACCTATAATTTACAAAGATATCGTATCCCAATCAGGATTATGCATGATTCTTCGTTTAATATATAAAAATAAATATTATGTTTATCAATCACACGATCAGAGATGCATCGATATTACAGAGATAATTAATTTAGCGCAACCTTGGACATTTAAGGAGAAAGTATGAATCACAAGGGCATAATTAATGTGCACTGAAAGCTGATGTATAATTATTGTATGGTGTGGATGAAATGAGGTGAGAAAATAAAAAGCAGGAAGAGTGTGCAGTCTAATAATAGTGTTTGGCAAAGGGATAAATTTCGTAGCGCAGAGTGCAGCTGCCCAAGAAGATCTGAACACCCACCCTCTCCTTGCAGCAACTAAACAGACTTTCGATTCCCTTGGACAGACACGTGGCGCAGTCCTCCCTGGACATATCTCTCCAGCACATCTCCATCCCATATAACGTCAGATTGGAAGAAACGGCAGTCGTTCCGAGAGCAAATTTAATCCCACTCACAGGCGCTTTAGTCGAGAGTTTCTCCATGAGACCGCGAGCGGCAACGTTAAATTTAATATCCGTATCGTTATTGACGTTGACGAGGCCATACCAATAGCTGGTGTCCAACTGCGACAAAAACTGTAATTCTCGTAGCGAAGGAAGCAGTATTCGAGCTGAACACGGGCGCCTACAGCGTTCGGGCAATCGCGGCGGACCAAGTTCACCGCCTGCACAGAGCACGCCCGGCAGTCGGCGGGCGAAAGATCGCCTCTGCATTGCAGACGACCCGACACTTTGTGTGGATCGTTCTCATTCCCGTAAACGGAACTGCTGAAGCCCGAGTACGGCACCTTGTCCGTCAGATCTTGTAACAACGCCTTCAGGTTTGTGTCGAATTGTGTGCCGTTGGAGTATTTCTCAACGTTACATGCTGCGTATATCTCTCCATTGTTCGACAATTTGTCCACCGCAATAACACCAGATTCACTACATTCTCCTACGATAACCAAATGCAGAATTAAGACGGACGCAAGATATAGCAGCACTGCTACGCTTTCCCCGCCACGAAAATACATTTTAGCAGCTTTCAATGGGAAATATGATCCGCATTTCTGTTAATATAAAACCAAAACACGAATGGAGATCGATATTTTGCACGATAAATGCTGACTTTGACTGGGTTTTACATTTTGGGTTTTCAGAACTAGAAGGTTTGGAGTTTACATGCTTGTTTCGGAAAGTAAACCGTGGCACCATCCACAAACCAAGTCAACCTTTTGGTGAGTGGTGGGTTTGGCACAAATTAATTACAAATTTACAAAAACGTAGATTAATGGTGCACCGAAAAAGAGGCTACAAATGTTTATAATTGACTCATACTGTAAATCCGTGGTCAGCGAGATAAGTCGTGGCTCTTCGAGAGCGACACTTCCTTCGATACCGTCTTGTTTGACATAGAACGGCTTCACCCAGACGCAAAATTTCTAACTATGATAATAGATATGAACACCTAAAAAGAGGCCCAAACAAAATAAAAAACCAAAAGCACCTTGGCCCAGCAGAGTAATTTTTCAATTTTTGGATAAGATCTTATATTATATTAACAAGTGAAATGAATAAAACAACTCACGAAAAAAAATGGGAATATCCAGAGGCCAAAACAAAAACTTCTAGGCACTTTATGACGTAATTAATGTTCCTCTTATCTTCAATGAGCATGGGGAAGGAGTTATCAAGCAAGTGGTCATTGACTAGTTGAGAGCCATCAACAGAGGAAATAGAAATACCCCTAACAAGCCCCTGAGATTGATCTTGAATAAACAAGTAACCAAAGCCTTCAAATGTCAAGATATAACGATCCGGTGCAAGGGGGCATCCTTGTCGAATTTGTTTTAAAATTAGAAAATGAGTTTTAACTTTTCCCATTAATGGTGATGTGGGCAAAGGCATGCCAAAATAACATATTAACGGTCGAATAAAATTTGGACCAATATCTAAAAGCTTTGATCATGGCTAAAATTAATGCCCATTTGATTCATTCATATTTCTTCTCAAAGTCAATTTTGATGAACATGGCTTACTAACTAGATTTACGAGCCATTCCATGCCTTCCCACACAAACAATATTGTTGTCACGGATATATCACCCTTGGATAAAGCCAATTTTCTTGGGTCAAACTATGACAGGAGGAGATGCTAAAAATGAACGACAAGAGCTTTGGCTATGATCTTATAAGAAACATTTAGCGAGAATGATGGGATGCCAATTACTAATTAGCTTGTGATCTCCAGGTTTACGAATGAATTTGATATTCCCTTTTTGTATCCGGGGGCCAAGTGTCCAAGTCTGGAATCCTTCCATATAAACTTGATGGATATCTAGACCAATAGTGTCCTAAAGACCCTTGTAAATTTTGCAACGAAATCCGTCATAGTCGCAAGCCTTGTCATTAGCCATCTGCATCGCCACTTCATATAGATCCTCAATAAAGAGAAGATGATCACGGGAAATGCTTTGCACTAAATTTTTTTTGAATTGGATAGAAGCCAAACACTATTTCAAACTAGAATTCCACTCATCCGAGGGGGCTTAGGATTGGAAAAATTGTTTGCAACGTTTAACAAATTTCTGGAACATGAATTGTCGATCCGTGAGTCGCATTTTACCATCACACATGGCCCTAATTTGTTAGGAGGAATGTTTTCATTTGAGGATTTGAAAGACTTACTTCAAACTCAGCCCCCAACTTTGAGCTAATGGAGTAGGGCTCAATTTTTGTACCACAAGCATTCTAATTATCATTAATTTTAATTTTATATATAAGTTAACATTGTAAATTTAGCAATTTTGGATAATTGCAGCAGGGGTAGGGCAGTTTTTCATAGATGCCATGGCTTCCGACAATGCACATAAGACATGTGTTTCCTCACGAGATAGTAATGTGAGTGTTTCATCTATGCAACAAACAGTCTCCAACATGATTCAAATGTCACACACACCCATCTTGTACAAAAAAATACGAGCACGGAACATGGTATGGACATCCATCAAAGCAAAAGACACTTTTTTTTCTAGATGTTGCAATTGCAATGGCTCTAGTAGACGTGTATGCAAGAATGTGGAAGCATAGAAATATGCATGAACCGTTTGACATAATGTATTAAGAAAAAAAACGTGGTTTTATCGATGACTATGATAGCAGGATATATACAAAATGGGTTTGTTGAAAAGGATTTGAAACCTTCCAGTTAATGCAAACCAGTGCTTCACCGCCTTTGCACAAAGATCCTCCACCATGTGGAAAAAAAAGAAAAAAAAATGGAGGGATTTAAAATGGAATGGACATTCATCAAGCATAACGATTACTACCGACTTCTTTAATGGTGGTAGAAAGGTCTCGTAAAAATAGTCTCCACCGTAAAATAAATAAATAAATAAAATGGGTGTCTGCCTTGATTTTGTTTATGCAGATTCTGATGGAAATAGTGAGGTCAATCGTACAAGACTTGTATTTGGTCAGAGGCAAGATGGTGTGTCGTTAATCCGTTACCAAAGGCCTCTTCAAATACGAGATGCACTTTTGACACCTCCTGAATGCCACTGATAATATGAGTGTGATTTGGGCTCTGGGTTTAATGAGGCCACCATCAGTCTCCACTCATTGTTCTTATCCCTAAATCATGGAGGTTCTCTACTTGTTGCATATGGTCATACCACATTCATGTTTTCGCGTGTACACAAATAAATTGAACCGTTCAATTCGATGCCTCCAAGAGATATACTCCGTGGGCTTCGATAGTTGCAAGGTAAACTCGGGTTGGAGCATTGGATATACCCTAGATGGCCGCAAGCAAGTGCAATCGATGTGTGCAATGTCAACTCCCCAACTTCTGCCTCACCAGTTCACTTCCAAGCATGGTTCATCTCTCCTTATCTTTCATAATTCTCGTACTTTAGTTTTTCTTTTGCAACGAAATATAATTTTAAGAGCTTAGGATTATCATATATTTAATTTTTCTATAATTACTTGTAAAAATAAATAAATAAATAAAATGTTGTATCGTAACTCACACAATCAAAATAACCATTTTGTAGTCAACCATGAACTTCGACCCTCATTTTGAGGTGATTCAGAAAAACTACCTGACCAAACTAGATCACTAAAGTATTGTTTTATCGACAAGTTGAGGTTGACTTCCTAGTAAATATGTTGACCATCTCTTGGTTTAATTAGATAAATTGTAATTTTGGGATCTCGCAAAGTAACATTCGTAACTTCAGAAAATGGAGGTTAAGCTTCCTTCGTGTACCTTGTTATGTGAGGTGTCATTTCATCCCTTGGATCAACTCTGAATGAACAATTGTGACCTTTTTGACGCCTTATAGGAGCCTTGTTACACTATTTTATAGTGGTGGGAAGCTGCTAAATCTAAAAAGTTGGCTTTCATTTTGAACCACCATTTGAAACCTGGATAGAGAAATTATTATCTGCCTTCGCAAACCTCTAGTACTTTTACTAGACAATTACCTGAAACCTTCGGTTCGGAAAAATCACATTTCAAAGTTAGCTTGGCAAAGGAATTTTGCATGCCTCTAGTCACAGTTTGACGAGGTCAAACTGGACTAAATGCGACTTGTCACTCCAGAAAACATGTTGCCATTTGAAAAAAAAAATTCTACTTCTCAGCCTTGTCGACTACGATGAATTTCTCAATATATGGGGAACTTGTAGGAAGTTTGTCATCAGACACTCATCCATGAACATCAGATTTGGACGTGGTTTTCTTAGCCCTTGAGCTCATTTTTTATCATTAACAACTAGCTCATTTATGACCAATGGCCCGTAAAATCAGCCACTAATCGTAAAGAATTCGTAGTTCCTATGAACTCTTGGTATATAAGTGGACACATAGAAATTTAACCGTGGTGTGTTTGCTCATCGGAAGACAACTTTTGAAATTGGGTTCTTAGCCTCCGAGCCCGATTTGAATGTTTTTGTAGCTAAAGCAGAAAATGTTAAAAGAGAGTGGTAGGACCCCTGTTAGGATGCCAAACCACCGTGGAAACTTTTGAGACATGTAAATAATTGTTTGAAACTCTATAGTGTAACTTGTTGTGTGAAACATAACTTTTGGCAAAATGGTGTTTCTCTCTCTTCCTTTCTCTTTCTCTCTCCATGGTTACGAAATGGAGTGAAATGAAATGAATACATGTTATGTCAAACAAATGTTTATAATTGAATCATATCAGTAAATCCGTGCTTATGGGGTCACCGAGATAAGTCGTACGGCTCTTCGAGAGCGACACTTCCTTCGATACCATCTTGTTCGTTTGTTTGACATAGAAACGGCTTCACCCAGACGCATATTTAAAATTTCTAACTATGATAATAGATATGAACACCTAAAAAGAGGCCCAAACAAAATAAAAACCAAAAGCACCTTGGCCCAAAGCAGAGTAATTTTTCAATTTATGGATAAGATCTTATATTATATTAACAAGTGAAATGAATAAGACAACTCACTTAAAAAAAAATGGGAATATCCAGAGGCCAAAACAAAAACTTCTAGGCACTTTATGACGTAATTAGTGTTCCACTTATCTTCAATGAGCATGGGGAAGGATTTATCAGAAAAGTGGTCATTGACTAGTTGAGAGCCATCAAGAGGAAAAAGAAATACCCCTAACAAGCCCCCGAGATTGATCTTGAATAAACAAGTAACCAAAGCCTTCAAATGTCAAGATATAACGATCCTGCAAGGGGCCATCCTTGCCAAATTGATCTTAAAAAGAAAATGAGTTTTAAATTTTCCCATTAATGGTGATGTGGGCAAAGGCATGCCAAAATAACATATTAATAGTCTAAATAAAATTTGGACCAATATCTAAAAGCTTTGATCATGGCTAAAATTAATGCTCATTTGATTCGTTCATATGTCTTCTCAAAGCCAATTTTTATGAACATGGCTTACTAACTAGATTTACAAGCATTCCATGCCTTCCCACACAAACAATATCGTTGTCACAGATATATCACCCTTGGATAAAGCCAATTTTCTTGGGTCAAACTATGACAAGTGGAGGAGATGATAAAATTGAACGACAAGAGCTTTGGCTATGATCTTATAAGAAACATTCAGCAAAGTGATGGGACGCCAATTACTAATTAGCTCGTGATCTCCATGTTTATGAATGAATTTGATATTCCCTTTTTTTATATGGGGGCAAGTGTCGGGTCCTGAATCCTTCCATATAAACTTGATGGATATCTAGACCAATAGTGTCCCAAAGACCTTGTAAATTTTGCAACGAAATCCATCATAGTGCAAGCCTTGTCATTAGCCATCTACATGGCCACTTCATATAGATCCTCAATAAAGAGAAGATGATCACGAGAAATGCTTTGCACTAATTTTTTTGAATTGGATAGAAGCCAAACACTATTTCAAACTAGAATTCCACTCATCCGAGGGAGGCTTAGGCTTGGAAAAATTGTTTGCAACATTTAACAAATGCATGGAACATGAACGTCGATCGCTGAGTCGCATTTTACCATCACACATAGCCCTAATTTCATAGAAGAAATGTTTTCCTTTGAGGATTTGAAAGAGTTACTTCGAACTCAGTCCCAACTTTGAGCTAATGGAGTAGGGAACAAATTTTTGTACCACAAGCATTCTAATTATCGTTAATTTTGATTTTTATATAAGTTAACATTGTAAATTTAGCAATTTTGGATAATTGCAGCAAGGGTAGGGCGGTTTTTCTTATATGCCATGGCTTCCGACAAAGCACATAAGACATGTGTTTCCTCACGAGATAGTAACAATGTTTCATCTATGCAACAAACATGTCTCCAACCTGATTCAAACCGCCACGCATACCCATCTTGTACAAAAAAATACAACCTGGAACATGGTATGGACTTCCATCAAAGCAAAAGACACAATTTTTTTTCTTGATGAAGAATTCTGATTAGCTCTCAGTAGGCGTGTAGGCAAGAATGTGGAAGCATAGATGACGCATGAACTGTTTGACATAATGTATTAAGAAAAAAAAACGTGGTTTTCTGATTTAGGGACTATGATAGCAGGATACATACAAAATGGGTTTGTTGAAAAGGATTTGGAACCTTCCAGTTAATGCAAAGGGAAAAAAGTAAAGCTTCACCCATTCACAAAGATCCTCCACCATGTGGTGGAAAAAAAAAAAAAAAATGGAGGGATTTAGAACATGGAATGGACATTCATTAAGCATATCTATTACTACCTGACTTTTTTGATGGTGGTAGAAACGTCCGTAAAAATAGTCTCCACCGTAAAATAAATAAATAAATAAAATGGGTGTATCCTCCATTTCGATTTTGTTTATGCAGATTCTGATGGAAATAGTGTGGTCAATGAATACAAGACTTGTATTTTGTCGAAGCAAGATGGTGTGTCTTTAATCCATTACCAAAGGCCTCTTCAAAGTGTAGATGCAATTTTTGACATCTCCTTGAATGCCATTGATAATATGAGTGTGATTTGGGCTCTGGGTTTAATGAGGTCACCACTCAATCTCCACTAATTGTTCTTATCCCTAAATCATGGAGGTTCCCTACTTGTACTGCATATGGTCATAGCACATTCATGTTTCTGACGTGTAAAGAAATAAAATGAACTATTCAATTCGATGCCTCCAAGAGATATACACCGTGGGCTTTGATAGTTGTAAGGTAAACTCGGGTTGGAGCATTGGATATACCCTAGATGGCTGCAAGCAAGTGAAATCGATGTGTAGTTTTCAACGAAATGCAATGTCAACTCCCAACTTTAGGAGTTCACTTCCAAGCATGGTTCATCTCTCCTTATCTTTCATAATTCTCATACTTTAGTTTTTCTTTTATAACAAAATATAATTTTAAGAGCTTAGGATTATCATATATTTAATTTTTCTTTAATTACTTGTAAAAAATAAATAAATAAATAAATAAAATGTTGTATCATAACTCACACAATCAAAATAACCATTTTGTAGTCAACCATGAACTTCAACCCTCATTTTGAGGTGATTTAGAAAAACTACCTGACCAAACTAGATCACTACAGTATTGTTTTATCGACAAGTTGAGGTTGAATTCCTTGTAAATATGTTGACCATCTTCTGGTTTAATTAGATAAATTGTAATTTTTGGGATCTCGCAAAGTAACATTCGTAACTTTAGAAAATGGAGGTTAAGCTTCCTTCGTGTACCTTGTTATGTGAGGTGTCATTTTAACCCTGGATCAACTCGAATGAACATTTGTGACCTTTTTGACACCCTTATAGGAGCCCTGTTACACTATTTTGTAGTGGTAGGAAGTTATTAAATCTAAAAAGTTGGCTTTCATTTTGAACCACCATTTGAAACCTGGATAGAGAAATTATTATCTGCCTTCACAAACCTCTAGTACTTTTACTAGACAATTACCGAAACCTTCGATCTTGAAAAATCACATTTCAAAGTTAGCTTGGCAAAGGAATTTTGATGCCTCTAGTCACGGATTGTGAGGTCAAACTGGACTAAATGCGACTTGTCGCTCCAGAAAACATGTCACCATTTGAAAAAAAAATCTACTTCTCGGTCCTGTTTCCACAAATGAATTTCTCAATATATAGGGGAACTTGTAGGAAGTTTGTCATCGTACACTCATCCATTAAACATCAGATTTGGACGTGGTTTTTGAGCCCTCGAGCTCATTTTTTTAATCATTAACAACTAGCTCATTTATGACCAATGGCCCCATAAAATCAGCCACTAATCGTAAAGAATTCGTCAGTTCCTATGAACTCTTGGTATATAAGTGGACACATAGAAATTTAACCGTGGTGTGTTTTCTCATTGGAAGACAACTTTTGAAATTGGTTTCTTAGCCTCCGAGCCTGATTTGAATGTTTTTGTAGCTAGCAGGAAAATGTAAAAAGAGAGTGGTAGGACCCCTGTTAGGATGCCAAACCACCGTGGAAACTTTTGACACATGTAAATAACTGTTTGAAACTCTATAGTGTAACTTGTTGTGTGAAACAGAACTTTTGACAAAATGGTGTTTCTCTCTCTTCCTTTCTCTTTCTCTCTCCTTGGTTACAAAATGAAGTGAAATGAAATGAATACATGTTTTCTAAACCTTTTCTTTCAAATGCAAATTATAATTATTATTATATGTAAATGGGAAACTAAAGACATTAATTATGTTAGATTAGGGTGGATTCCATGTCAGTGAGTTATCGCTGATTTCATGCTCACATGGTTTTGCAGATGCAAGAAAGATGACAAAAAGGCGATGTGCAATTCTTTTTAAAATGAATATATGTATAATGTAGTCTCATGTTACAGAAAATTTATATTTGAAATTTTCTAATATGTATGAGATGCTAGTTTTAGGGATACCTTGGGAAATGCACATTTAATCATAGGTGCAATTTTGATTCATAGTTATGTGTGGTAAAAGGATTGATATATATATATATATATATATATATATGTTAAATGAATGTGAATTTAATATCTTTCAATGTGTTTCTAGTGTGTAATAGATGATTAAATAATTGGTGTTGTGTTTCTTACCTTGAAAATGTAATAAAGAAATCTAACCACAATAGTCAACCCTAACATAAGATTCATCCATAACTTGTCTTCATGTGGGATCCTCCTTAGCATGGAAGAAATTGAAATCATAGAATGATCTTAAACCTTGTACTCGATGACACCTCCTAGTTTAGGTAAATAAGACCCCTAGTTCGTGTTATCGTCATGGTCAGTATGTTTAGCATTACCATCGTGAACCCGATGGTTAGGAGCTGCTAGATAGAAAGGAAAAAAATTATCTTGAAGGAAGTAGATCTAACCCCTCCTTAGTATCCTTGTCGTCTACCAAGTCTTACAAAGTTAGATCTAGGAATTTTCTCCATCATCGAATGAATTCCTTGTGGGATCTAGACGACACAAATGGACCTAGTACAATAGTTGTACTATTACTTAAACTCTTGTTAATGATCTCTTTAGTTCCTCGTAGATAAATGTGTTACCTTGGATACTAACAACATAACACCTTGGTCTTTCATGAAGGTTGTTTATCATAAATATGTACTCTCACCTTAAACTCATTTTTTGTTGGGGTGTATAGCTTTAGGTGCAATTGGAATTATTCCCATGATTGATCTCTTGGTGGGATTATATTACACAAGTGGATGTCTTGGTTGCAGTATGTGTTAGCATGTCAGTGTATAAGAGAAAATAATTGGGTTGTCTTGTGTTGGGTTACACTCCTTGTAGTAGTGAATCCATTGGTGAAAATAATGTTTTAATTTTGTTTTCAAATGTTATAAAACAATGCTAATAGTGAAACCATATGCGATGTAAAAGTAAAGCATATAAGAGTAAAAATGAGATTTGAGGTTAGGAATAATGCCACTCTTGGAGTCCTTATAACTCAATTAAACATTTTCATGTGTTCGACAAATATTAGTTTCCTTCATGAGATCAAACTTCGAGAAATAAATAAACAATATATATATATATATATATATATATATATATATACATAATCTAAATACAATTTCTTGTTGTAGGAATGCTGAATCGGGAAATAAAGATATCATGCTCAAATAATGTCTATGGGAAAAAGGTATGTCGAATCTAAATCACTGTCCTTAAATCCTAATATTGCTTTCTGGACATCAAGTCAAATTCACTTGAGTTGCAAGGGTAAACATGTAGACATTGAATAAATGTTTGAGAAGCATATTCTTAACATAAGAACAAGATAATTAAAGTACTTTCTATGCAATTTGAATATTTCCAAATAAGTATGTAAGTTATGGAAATTTCCATAAAGGATAAAAAGCCAACTTAAAATGGTCGAACTGTAAATTAAATGTGGAATGAAGTTAAGAATCTGTAGGTGGAAAAAGGAGAAAATTATCCTTGCACAATAATGTTCTTCAAACGTTATTGTGTTGTGGGTTTTCCACTGAGTCATTTTCTTGTGGCTGGGTCTTTTCTAGTATTCATTCATTGGGAAAAGTTTGGCATCGACATGAATATAGTGTTGTCTTGTGTCTATGTGAGTAGATGACTTGTAAGTGTCGTATGCATCCTTGAGTTTTCTTTACTTGGATCCATTGTGGCGTTGTGTAGTAAGTAATGTAAGTAAAAAAATTATCTTGGTATTTTTATTTTTATTTTTGTGTGTGTAAATTGTGGGCATTACATTTGGTATCAGAGTAGAGGTTCATGCTCTCGAACCTCTGGGGCAGATTGGAGTTGTGATGGTGTTGCATGATGGTGGTGGATATTGGAAGAGTAATGTGATATAAGTGTGATGTGAACAATGTTGTAATTGTGACCTTATCAAAGCACATGTGGTGCATGTCACTTAGTGCATATTTGTTATCATGGTTATGTGCTTGTGATGAGAGTATTCACTCTCTTTTCGTTGATTCAATGAGGAATTCATGTGTGATGTACCACCTTATTGTGTGTGAAAAATAATGTTATTGTGGATTGCGGAGTATTGGAGCATTTTGGCATTATGTGATATGAAGGTGTATTAAGGTATTGCATGAAAATTTTTTGTAAAGTGAATTGGATTTTATCGTGATGTTGTCACCATGTTGTAATTGGAATTGACTATATGTTGTAAGGTTATACATTGTGTTCCTCATACGTTTAATTCATGTAAAATGTGATGGTTCATGTCGTGATTTAGGGGAATATGGTGAGTGTATGATCCCTAGTGTACAGTGATTGCACTTTGGGTGTAGAATGTGGTAATGTGATATATCATAACTAGTAAAAATAATGGTTGTGTTATCCCCTGTATATATACCATGCATAATACATTATGGTTAATGTGCGTGAATCACCATTGTGTTAGTGATGTAGTTATATGTTATGTTGTGGACCCTACACTAACTGACCCTAAGGGAAATCAGTAAAATGTGTATGTTTGGAGTGAGGAAATGTGTACCATTGACCAGTCACTCGAGCCAAGTATGAGATAGGAAGTGGAGCCTTACATAGGCTGAAAACCCACTTTTGTTCATTTGGTATGTGTGGCACTTGCTCAACAGGTGTCATGCATATTGTGTTTCGCAGACACCTTAGGCTCAAAGTATATGGTGACTTGCACTCTTTTATCTCTCCCGATATGGTCGTCATATGGATTCAATCTATGTGATTTCGACTATGTGGAGCCTTGTCGAAGTGGTGGTGGTATGATTCAGATAGAGATGATGATAGTTGTATTATTTGATATGTTATTTTACGATATGGGGCTCGATGTTTCGAGTGCCAGCAACTTGTTGCGTACCCTGGTGGCCATATAAGGCCATGTAGTTATTGTAATAATTTATTTCTATGCACGTATTTTATTCATAAGTTGAAAATTTTCCCTTTTATTAATAGAGCAAAAATTCTATTAATTGACATGTTCTTATATTTTGGTCATTTTTTTGGTTGATGCACTAAAGAGGCATATTTTTGCACCGATTGTGGTTATTTGGCCATTTATTTTCTTAGATTTAATTTTTTTTTAAAGTTTGAAAATTTTATAGCCTTGCCCACGTCCCTAGATTTTCCACTTGGCATTTGAATGGATTGTTATGTTGGTTCTAATGTAGTAATGTGTTGGAATAGGGTCATGGGATTCACTATGGGGTGGTGGAACCTATGGACCCGCTTCATTGTATGGGGGTACGCTCTAAGGAGTTACATATAAGTAGAGGTTTGTTGAGCAATGAGTTATTATGTCACTTGGGCTAGAGGTATCTGGACTCTATGCGCTTAGGGCCATAGGGTGACCAACCTCTTTTGGGGAGCGAAAAGGAAAATTTATCTTTATTTTATGACTTGAGGGAGGCATAAGAAACACTTTAGAGAGGCATAAGATACTTGAGGGAGGCATAAGAGACACTTGAGGGAGGCATAAGAGACACTTGAGGGAGGCATAAGAGACTTGTGTGTGCATGATTAGTACACTTCGAGTTTTATTTATTTATGTTTGTGATGTTTTAGGTCGCATATATACGGGGATAATTTTAGCGCGAATATTCGTAATATGGCGAAAATTTCATTTTATGAAAATTTGAAAAGGCGAATTATTTGAGTGGGTCGGTGTCTGTTCGCCTAAAATATATAGTATATTTTTTTCGGGGGTCGGCTTCGCCTTCATTTGAAAACATCTCCTATAAATACCTAGCTAATTCGTCGGGTAGTATACCTCAAGTTTAGTGTCCCTCACATTCGTTTACTTGCTTAGGTAACCTGGGGCACGTTTACGTCACCAACTATCCCCTTGGGATATTATCCAATTTGTGATTTAATCACTTATTCCAAATTTAATTCATCCCATCACATCTTGCCCATGAGTGATTAAATATTAAATATTTAATTACGCTTCTTCCCATGCATCTTAATCACTTATCCACCCCAAATTTATTCTACCCATGTATCACATCTATTTTTAATCTTCCCTAAGCGGGATATTTTCCCGTAGTCGGGATAAGTCTTATCTTTCTCGAATCAATCAATTTGGCCATCTCGGGATTCTTTTCCGCGATCGGCGCCGACCCATATGGTCGGCGCCGATTTTCTAGGAGCGGCGCCGATTATAAAAGCAAGTCCAGAACTCAGTTCTAGGGACCGAAGAGAGCGAAGAGACCGAAGAAGAGATTACGAACGAGCGAAAAAGCGAGCAGAGAGCGAAAGATACAGGTTGAGAGAAAGAGAGATCTTCTTAGCATCAATTGTATCAAATTAGGGAGATCTGTCGAATCGATCCACGAGAGGAGCACCGTTACTCTGTCCTGTGTCGCATCGACATCGTACACCACCATCTATCATCGGTGACCTGTTCAGTGTCGCCAACCGGCACATCAGTGAGACCACATTCACCTTCCGATTCCGAATCTTGTCGCCTGGTCACGATTGGTGATCTGTCTCCGATCGCGCGATCTTATCCGATCGCGCCGATCCCCCTCAATCGGCCGACCCGGTCTCGTCGCGCCGATTCTACCGTCGGCCGATTTATCTGCGAGATAGGTAAAAGGATACGGGTAACACAAATCCGGCATTTATTTCATAGTTCCTGTTTTACTTGTACTTTTTGTCTGTCTTGTTTAGATTCTGTCTTATTACTATGATCGAGAAAATCTAGTCTTTATTTACATCTTTTATCATGTATGCTTCTTTTCTTAATTGAAAAGCGTGGTGACATCCCATGAGGAAGCTTATCGCTTCTCGGACCGCTTCTCAGGCGAGTCCACTAAAATATCTTTTAACGTGGTCTTTTACTGTCAAGCATCGGTGTTTTACAGGTTATTCGGATCTATTGTGCGAATTGCTCGTGTGCGCCCGTCTTATCTACATCGGCTTCCTCATCCGTCTACATCTTCATCAGGTATCAATTTCATTGAGGTTTTCGGGGTTTTGTGTTTAGTTTGGTGCATTAACTTGGACGGAGTACAAGCGCAAAATTCTTGATCTACATTCTGGCACGCCCGGTGGGACCCAACCAAAGTCCCTTATTGGTAAGTTCATTTCTTTTCTAGTTTTGAACTTTGTTCCTTTTCTTCACTGATTTCTATCAGTCCTATTTGAGCATTTCATTGCATCATTTCAATCTTGCTTTTTTAGGCGAAATCATTATCTTCGAAATTTTTCTAGTTCCTTAAAATAGAAATTTTTCGTTTCACCATTACCTGGATATATCTTTCTGGGTTTTCTTTGGTGTTTGCTTAACCTCTTCTTGCGGAGCACTTTGCTTGTTCGTGGGATTGTTCGAGGGGAAGAGCTCAACAACGTGCTTTTTGAAGTCCACACACCTTGGAGAGCTAAATCTACAGGTATTCCTCTTTTTCGGTGTTTTCTCCTTTTTAGGATTTCTTTGTTGGTTGTCTATCACATCCAAACACTTCAGTTTTTGGTGCTTAAAAAGAACCTAATCGCATTTGGGAAAGAATCTGTTTGGCTTGTTTTCATCGAAATCAAACACTTCATTTTTAAGTGCTTAAAAAGAACTTTTTCTTTGTCATTTTGCATGCTTTTCATCTAGTTTTAAATAAATTTGGAAAAATTGATCAAAATCGGTAGTGACACTATTTGATTTTTATTTTCACCCTTGCACACAAAGCCAAAATCACTAGGTATAAAGCATTTAAACAAAACTCCTTCCACTGGCCTCGCCTACTTGGAAGTGATATCGAGAGGAAGAGCCTACGCGGTACTCGGGCCGTTTATAAATTCACGGAAGATTTTGGTATATATTGGCAAAGCACCCGACTCCCTTATCGCGGCGGTGTGTGAAGTGCGGGGTAGGCCCCTATATCAAGCCACGTCCGGTCTTTTCTTGAAGTGCCTTGGGACTCCTCACCAAACATTACCCAAACCATCCTTAGTTTGGCTATACGAGTAGTTCTGTTCTAAAAGCCTTCCCTAACATTTTCTTTTCTTAAAAGCATCAAAATTTAAAGGAGATAATCACTTACTTGTTTGCTTGAATTGTTTGTGCATTAGTTAGGACAATCTTCTTTCTTGCTTGTTTATGACGGTTATCACCGGTCACAATCTAGGAAAATGGCCCAACGGGTTCCTTCTTCCTCAGAAATCACCACCAGCGTGGATGTTTGGCACCCCTCAATCTTCCTCGGGACCATTTGTTAGTTGGTTCCCCCTCATGGTCGTATAATCCCTTCTATCAAACCAAAGCGCCTCCATCACGTCCGACTTCTCCTAGCCCCTCGAGATATCATCGGCTCGGAGTATGTTCCTCGCGGGGATCTGAATTTCGGGCTTTCCTCGATCGCATGATCAATAGCCCTCATGGACTACCTAGTACACAAGTCGATCCAAATATCTGACCAAGACCCACCAATCCGACAAGTGTACAATTATCCTCGTGGATCATCCCAGGCCTTTGTAGAGCAGTTTGCACCATCTCTCTTGCCTCGAGCCACGGAGAAGGGCGAGGCCCCTATGCCTCCCTTTTCTCTTCCACCTACCATGTCGACTAGTTCTCAATTAGTCTTACCTATCCCTAACACCGCAGTTACCTCAAATATTCCACAACCTACTTCTGAGAGGTCTTCTGCCTTGGCTATAATGAATGCGTCTGCACACCCGCACATTGCCGTCAATTCATCTATGCCCTCCATCGTGTCCCAAGGTCAATACCTCTTCATGAGCCAACCCCCTCCGAATAGTCAGTTGGCTCCTACTTCTCGCCCTCTAGGGGGTCTTTCTTCCAATATTCCAGCAACTGTGACCTTCGCCCATCCTCTAACATCGGCACCCTTAATACCTAATCCGGCAGTAGAAGGCCCCTTTCAGGTCTTGTTCCCCAACATGTCCAATCCAACCAACACCCATATTCCTCAATCTGTCCCGATCCAATCAACAAACATAGGAGTCCACCAATCACAGGCTCCATCCGTCACCCAACCTTTATTTGCTCAACCACTTATTATCTCACAGCCTGCCTATACGCAAGCTATCTCACAACAAATACCCCACCCGGTGTCACCCAGAACACCTGGTTATTCTTCTTATCATCCTATCCATCAACAGATGAATCCTCCATTGACACCCCAACAACACCCACTACTTGCTTCTTATGTAGGACATACCAATATACCTCCTCCCCAATCCGACGTAGTTCAAATTCTCTTCAAGAAAATTGCAGACTTGGAAGCCTCCACAAAAGGAGCCCGTCCTTCATACTCCTTTGAAGAAGTGTGCAATGAACCCATTCATCCTTCGGTGGCTTTTAAGCCTTATCCTCCCCAATGGGAACTTCCCAAATTCTCAAAATTTCATAGTCGGGAAGACCCCTGACAACATCTGCGAGCATTCAAACATGCTTGCTACCTCATCGTCGAGGATCGGGAACTCATGCTCCGTACCTTTCCTATGTCTCTAGCGGGTCCGCTTTGGGTGTACTGATAATATTCCTCAACATTCCTTATTTTCTTTCTCTCAATTGGCCCGGATGTTTGTTGAAAACTTTTCAATAAATATTGCATAAGATCTCAATTCTGAGATCTTTCTGACATTAGCCGATTCGACGATGAGTCTATTGCGAGACTTTGTCGCTCGTTGGAGAGGGATAATCAACCAATTGTCTTTCTCCCTTCCTCAATCCCAACAGATCGAGTTGTTCACCCGATCTTGCGCTAGTCACATTTCTTCCACGTTAAGGATCCAAACTTTTCATACCTTCGAAGAAGCCTTCACGATGGCACGCAAACTTGAATCTCGTGCCATTGAACAAGGAAAACTAAAACTTCGCTCCAAATCTAAACCAGATTTCTCTCGGTTCACCAAACCAAATTCTTTCCCTCCTAAAGATAAGAATCAAGGGTCCACAAATGCTATCGTATTAAAAACATCAAGAACCGATAGTACTCCTAATCAACCACCACGAAGAGACCCTTCATCCGTTCGTAAAGGGGCTTCATCATCTCGATCCTTTGCTCCTTGGGGAATCATATGCCTCTATCTTAGAAAAAATGTTGGAAGTTCGCATGATCGAACTTCCACCCATTAGGATATTGATGAAAGCGAGAACGCCCATTACGGTATAGGGAAAAGCGATTTGTCATTATCACGGAACGAGGGTCATGACATCGAGCGATGCCAGACTTTCAAAAACCTTGTCCAAAAATTCATTGATAAAGGCGAGCTCATTCTGGATAACCCAAATGCTCCCCCAAATCAAGCACTGGACGTTTTTAAACAACCTTTCCCCAATCATGCCCCAAATCATAATTCTTCGGAATCTCAAAAACCAAACACCCACACCATCAACTTCATCTCTACCGAGGACTCTTCTTCTGAAACCAATCCATCTGCAAACCCATCAATCGAATCAGAACCCCCTTCCACTTCATCAATCACTGGAATTCCTCTATCTTCAGATGGCCCACCTTTGAATATTCCTACATTACTAAGCACGGAGTCATCTTTCTCCGTTCCTTTGTCGGACCTACCATCCATACCCGAGACAGTGTCATCCTCATCTGTCTCATCATCGGACATTCTTTGATACTCGAGGCAATTACATCCCTTGAGTTTCCACTTGAACACATCCATACATTGTTGCTCCCATTCCCATTGCAACTATGCCCTTGGTGAACATACCTATCATTGTGCCTGACTTCAGCGGAAGCATCTTGATTTTGACCCTTCTATCTCTTTTCCTACGGTAGTTTCACCCATGATTCTTGCATCGAAGTAGTCCCTTCGCGAGGAGCGCGCCGTCATCACCCCCTTCTTCCATCACCAATGTTACTTCACCTATTCGGGAAAAATCAAAAGAAGTAGCACCAACACCTATACACTCGGTTCTGAACCTAAAGCGAGACAACCAAAATCTAACATTACACCATCGAGTATCTCCCCATTTGCTTCCCCAAAAGGTTCTGATCACCTTATGCCGTTGAAGTCGTCACCATCACTGAAAAGGAAAGCCCATATTTCGGACCATCAAAACTCTTGGTGCTCTTCCACAAAAATCTCTCTCCACGCCTCATAAACGATTGGATTTGCCCGCTGAGAAGGCGTCTTCTTCTACACACTTATCAAAGCCATCATCTTCTTCCACAACACATTCTTCATCAATACCCCGAAAAGTAGACTTACCTACTAAAAAGACGTCACCTCTTCTATCAGGATCATCATCTTCATTACCAAAAACCAAGGCACCCTATCTCCCTCCAATCTCATCTACTTTGGGAGCTTCTTCCTCTTCTAAACCAACATTATCTAAATCATCAGTACATTCGACCAAGCAACCCCCTTTGTCTCCAAAGACCGCAAAATTTGTCGCATATCCCTCATCTTCAAAATCTATTTTAGGGGCTCCTCCTCCACCAAAGTCAATCATGTCTCACTTGCTCCCATCTCAAGTGCCCAAGACTGCTCCTCCAAATGTCCAAACAAACAAGAGGATCCCTAAAAGCATTAAACCTAACATGCAAGTTCTTTTACCTCGTGATCGATTAAGGTAAAAGAACCATCTTCATCATCTCTATCCTCCTCTTCGTCTACCGGATTCTACGAAATCCTTCATCAACTCATCAATCTTCATCCATAACCCTTCCTCGATTAAACCTTATAATCCTAAAGGAGTGAAACCTACTTGGTTTAACTACGATCGATTTGTGCTTACCACCGTACCCGGGTCATGACAACTTTGAGGGTGTAAAGCTCTTCAAGCCGTTATCAAGAGAACTTACGGAAGAAAGTGACCTTTCTTTGGAGGAGGAACAATTACCTCTGTCATCTTAGCCCCATCAAACCTCAACCATCCACTCGGACCTCTAGTGGTTCCATCCCACTTGATCTTCCACCTTCCCAAATTGACACAATCCATATCGCCACTAGAACCCAACACTATGATAACCCATCTTCATCTTGACATCTCGACCACGAGTTGTCATTTACGCAGCCCCACGAAGGCGTTTCTCCTTCCTCATCAGCCCCACGACCCGGGGTCTCTATTCGTCTTTGCACCTCGGGCTCAAGTTCCGTGTGTACATTGAGGAGAGTGTTATGAAACAACTCACCCGGGCTCGGTCAAAATGTCTCTTTTTGACCTCATCGATCCTCTCCACAACATCATGAGCTTTGATTGATAATCTGCGTCGCATCGCGATGAATTCCGATGAGCTGACCCTTTGAGTTGGTTGTTGGGTGAATAGACCATCAACTACCATTTCTTTTGAAGATTCAGAAATTCCTTCTCTTTCTTAGAAGATTTGGAGGCTCCCCTCTTCATCACGGTCCAAATCAATAACACTACCTTAAAAGCGTGTTATGATCGATAGTGGAGCTGCACTCAGCGTCATCTCCTCGCACACATTCGAACAACTTAAGTTACCAAAGAATGTGGTGTCACCCCCACCTTTCGCCCTTCGATCATTTAACGATCAGCTAGCAGTCACTCTAGGAACTGTGGTCTTACCCATTCGAGTAGGTAAGAAGCTGCTTCATGAACTCTTCTACATCGTCGAAGGAAAGTTCCACTATAACATGATCCTCGGACGCTCCTGGATTCGCGCAATGCATTGTGTCCCATCCACCCTCCATCGATGCCTAAAATATCAATATGAGGGCAAAATATATACTCATCCAGGAGATCCTTTTCCTTCCGCACAATGCGACATGACCACAAGTCGCCTTTAAAAGAAAATGCATGTTCTCTGGCGAGGCCTCATCTTCTTCCATACCTGCTGACCAAACTACGGATTTACAAAATCGGAAGAGACATTGCAGCGTTTCTCACTAGGAGAGCTTCCTCTCTTTTCTTTCGATGCCCATCTCAAACCTAATGAGTATGGTAGACCAGACAAACAACCTGAATATCAACCAGGTCTCGGTCGCATCGTCACCATTGGTTTGCCCAATCAACAGACCAATTTCATCTACGGTGGTCTTGATACACCTCATTATCGCCCGGATTCTCCTCCTAGAGCCAAACCTTACCTAACAGGGTTTGATTATCTACAGAATCCCACGTTTGCAAAAACTTATCTATATCGATGCGCGTGGAAAGGTTTTGGCCTTGGAAAATATGAACAAGGTATACATGATCTCAAATCCATTCCTACTCTCATGCCACATCAGAAATTTGGTTTAGGATTTAAACCTCTTTCGAAGGCCACTATCACTATTCTTGATGAGCCTCTTCCTACTGAAGAACCATCTTCCCCCACCAAGTCAGAAGCATCACTTGATGTGGACGATGACATTTCCATCCCACCTAACTTTTTTTTTTGATCAATACCATTTCCTTAGGGCCGTTAGTCTATGAGACTAACAATCGGTCGCTTCTATACCATTAATCTTCCCTGAAATAGTTGGAGACAACTCTCCTACTATCGATACTATCCTTTGTGCGGATGATGATTACTGTCCTCACCTATCACGGGGCGGAGGATTCATATCTCCCAAGACTATTCCTTCGACACGTCTGCCCTTCTCAGCGAAGCCACTATCGACCTTAATATAGGGACTTGAAGACCTCGCATCATCATCAAGGTCGGCCGATCCCTTAATCCACGGGAATTAGGGGACTTTACCGCTTTTCTCTCCAAACATCGTCAAGCCTTTGCTTGGTCATATGAGATATGCCGGGACTCGATCCCGATATTGTGGTCCTGATATCGTTACTCTTCCCAACATCAAACCGGTCAAGCAAAAATTGCGTAAAATGCACCCTAGAGTAGCCCTTCTTGTTAAAGAAGAATTACAACGCTTGCTCTCGGTGGCTTCATCGACCCATCGATTATCCATGATGGGTGTCGATGTAGTACCGATGGTAACTAAGGCTCTTTGGGAAAATTGAATTTGTACCGACTTAGGGATCTTAATCTTGCTGTCGAAGGATGATTTTCCTCTTCCTAATATCGACCAACTCGTAGATTTAACTGCGGGTCATGAGATGCTTTCTCTTATGGATGGTTTCTCGGATATAATCAAATCCTCATCGCACCAGAAGACCAACATAAGACTTCCTTCATAACTCCTTGGGGGACCTTTTGCTATCGTGTCATGCCTTTTGGCCTTAAGAACGCGGGAGCAACCTATCAACGAGCAATGACGTACATCTTCCATGATCTCTTGCACAAAACTGTGGAGGATTATGTTGATGATCTCCTCGGCAAGTCCACGCGCCGTCAGGATCATCTTTTCATCCTTGCACCTCTCTTTGAGAGGCTTATCCGCTTCTGTCTTCGTCTAAATCCAGCTAAGTGCGTGTTTGGCGTTCTCACTGGTAAACTTTTAGGTTTTATCATTTCCATCAGGGGTATTGAAGTCGACCCCGCAAAAATAAAAGCTATCCTTGAGATGCCTCCCCCGTCTAACTTAAAGCAACTCCATGAGTCTCGAGGGCGTCTTGATCGGTCGTCGTTTTATCTCCCAATTGTCGGACCGTTGTCAACCTTTTCACCATCTCCTCCGTAAGAATGTTCATTTTGAGTGGGATGAACATTGCCAAAAGGCCTTTGATGATCTCAAAGCTTATCTTCTTTCTCCACCTGTGCTTACACCTCCACGCGAGGAGCCTTTCTATCTTTATATCTCTGTGGTGACCATGCTCTGGGAGCCATGATTTCGCATCGGGACACTTGTGGTAAAGAACAAGCATCTATTACATCGAGTCGCACCCTCCATGAGTATGAAACACGTTACTCTGAAGCTGAAAAACTATGTTGTGCTCTCTTCTTCGCAACTTCTAAGCTTCGTCATTATCTCCTTAATCACAAAACTTACATTGTCACAAGTGTCGATCCCCTCGAGACAATCCATGCAAAACCTTATCATGATGATCGCATCACTCGTTGGCTTATGCTCATGGTGAGTTTGACCTCGAGTTTATCCCCAAAAGTCTATCAAGGGTCGGGTTATTGCGGATCAATTAGTGATGCTCCTCTTAGGACACTCAAGACCCCCTTGCTCAATTTCCCGATGAGTATATCCAACAAATTGATTTTGGTCTATCTCCATTTAAAGTAAAGCTCTTCTTTGATGGATCAAATGCCGGCAAGGGGAGGTGCGGGTTTCGTGATGATTCCTCCTTGGGAGTACGCCTATCCCGATTGCACACAAATTAAACTTTGAGTGCACCAATAATATGGTGAGTCTGAAGCTCTTGTCTTAGGTCTTCAAAATGCCATTAATCTCGCTCGTCATATTGACATCTTTGGTGATTACGAACTCATCGTTAATCGAGTCACGGGTGTCTATCAATGCAAGAATGATATCCTTCAAAAATATCGTGACATCGTTCTTGCTGACTCGATCTTTCGATAAGTTCACTATCGAAGCCATTCCTCGTCTGCCAAATCGATTCGCGGATACCATGGCCTCTTTAGCCTCCCTTATCCGCCTTTTACAGAAGACTCGCGTCTTTATGTGGGCTGTGCTGTGAGCGATTAGATCAACCATCTCATCTTGGGACTATCGTCGATCAATCTTTATCTGACCCATACTCGGGATGAGTGGTATCAGCGGATAGTTGATTATCTATCTCATTCGGTCCTTCCTCGAATCGACTCCCGATGGTAGAAGATCTTTTGTCAACGCGCCAACCGCTATACTATCTAGGCGGCCTTCTTTACAAGCGCGGCTTTGATGGTATTTTGCTTGATGCCTCAAAACCCATGAATCATCTAAAGCTATTCGGGAGGTCCATGACGGTATCTGTGGTGGACATTTTAGTGGTTTAATTTGTGCTAAGCGCATCTTACGTTTGGGATATTATTGGCCTTCTCTTAATCAAGATTGTTGTGAATACACTAAGAAGTGCGTCAAGTGTCAGCAACATTCCAATCTCACGCACATCCCTAGTCAGGCTTTGCAACCTGCGGCGGATTTGTGGCCTTTTCGTGATGGGGTCTTGATCTTATTGGTCTCATCAATCCCGTTCTTCACAGCGTCATCATTCTATCATTACTGCCACTGAGTACTTTACTAAGTGGGTAGAAGCTATCCCTCTTTCTTCAACAAAGGCTAAACCCATAGTTGATTTCGTCTATCAACACATCATTTGTCGCTTTGGCGTTCCACACAAGCTAATCACAGATAATGGTAAGTCTTTCAAGCGCTGATTTGCGAGAATCTCTGTGATGCTTTCAATATCAAGCTCGAGTTTTCTTCTCCATACTATCCTCAAGCTAATGGTCAAGCCGAAGCGTCAATAAAACTTTGCGTAATATCCTCATAAAGTAGTAACTAGTCGAAATTTGGTAGGGATTGGCATTTACATATCCCTTTGCTCTCTGGGCTTATCGGACTAGCATTCGTACTCCCTCTTTGGTGCTACTCCCTTCTCTCTCGTCTATGGAGTGCAGGCCGTCCTTCCTTTGGAGGTCCAAATCCCATCTCTCAGTGTTTCTCTCGGAGAATTTGTCTCGATGAGGATTATCGTCAAAATCGTCTAGCACTGACTTGAATTATTAGATGAGCGGCGTCTTAACGCTCTTGAGCATCATCAAGTCTATCTCGGCGTGTCAAACGTGCTTATAACAAGCACTTGCTGACACCGTGACTTCAAAATTGGTGATCTTGTTCTTAAGGAAAATCAAAATGTCACTACACTCGAAAGGAGTCAACGTGGTAAGTTTGCTCCCATTTGGATGGGCCCCTACATTATCACTCATAAATATGGAGTGCAGGGCTTATCGTTTATCTTCCATGGATGGTATCCACTGAGCGGAACCTCTTAATGCTTTGCATTTACGGCCCTTCTATTGTTAAAATCTATCTTACACAAATCTAGTCATGACTCGGATCTTTCATCCGTCCTAATAACTTGAGTCATCTACTTTTGTGGTGATTTGAAATCGTGTGGTTCTCGCCTATTGCCTCATCTACCTTAAATATGAGTATCGCGGCTCTACTCATTGCACGTTTCTTTTGGATATGTTCCTCCTCATGGTAGGAATACCTTAATCACCACTTCATCTGTCCCAGTACTTATCTTAATTGGATCTACTCGGGGCATGAGTACATGTTCTTCTATGCTCTCTTCCCTCCATCTCCCAGATCTATCTAGGTCTAAACTCGAAACTTCTTTCAAAAAGTTTCAAAAAAAAAAAAAAAAAAAAAAAAGAAAAGATGCTATCCAAAAAGATAGACTGATCCCTCGAAGGACAGCTATCCATATATTACCAAGCGAATCAAAAATTCTAAAAATATAGACCATACCCTCGAAGGATGGCTATCATTCAAATTCAAAATACAGACCGCTCCCTTGAAGGACGGCTGTTTCTCAAAGAAATATTCAAGGCTTCTTGTAATCAATCAGCCTTCCAGTCAGTTTATACACTTTTTAGCATCACTGAAAGACTTCCCGCATCGATCAGTCTTTCCATATCAAGCAAACTTCCCGCATTGATCAGTTTGCTTTTCTGTCAAAATCATGAAGCTGAGATTTAGGACCTTTTTGTCGATCATATGGAGAATCCTATTTTCCCACTATGGACATGTATTCTGTCCCTTGTAAGTTCCGACAAGATACTTACTTACTTTTCTTTCCGTTTCTATCCTAGATCTGGTTTGCGACTAGTTAGTGTCAGATTTATTTTAATCTTATATAGGGCCTTGTCTGCTTGGTCTTTCGGTTTCCTTTCTGGATTTTATCTATGGTCGGTTGGAAGTCCAACTTATCATTTTTCTTCTTCTCCGAGTATCTTCTCTTCTAAGTCACGGTTGTTTCCGCTTTCATCTTTGGCTCTTGCAAGGAGTATTCCCCATTTCTTTGTCTTTAACCTGTTAAATTGGCATTTCACATGTTAATTAAATCAAAATTTATCTTCTATCAAAATTCCTCTTATCTATCAAAACATCTATCTTTTTTCATTTCTCATTAAAATTACATCTATCTATATCTAAATCTATCCATCAAATGTACATCAAGATACATTACATCTATCTATATCTAATCCATACATCAAACACATCTATCTATTTATTCATCAAAATATTTAAACACATGTACATCAAGTTACATCATATCCATCTATCAAGTTCTATCCACATCACATATATCATCTATCATCTATATCTATCGATCACATCTATTTTATCCACATTTCAATCTATCTAATCACATCTATTTCTATCATCTATCATCTATATCTATCGATCACATCTATTTTATCCTCTATCTATATCCATCTACCCATCTATATCTAAACTAAAAGCATGAGTACAATTATATGACAAATAATGAATCTATATATACATGTGTGTTTGTACAAAAATGGATGGCTTTAATCAAGCCATCTATCTGATGCCTTCGATCGAGGCTACATCACTATCAAATACAAAATCTATCAAATCTCTATATGGTAAAATCCGAGCGTGGAGGACACTATCTCCTCCCCTCTCTCCTGCACACTGTTTGTCTCTCTCTGGCCGCCGCCTATCGAGGCTCGATGCACTGCTGCTTTGGAGGTCTCGGCCCACCTCGATCTCTCCCGGTGCTCCCTCACTTTGAGGCTCCGCTCGCCGTAGCCGTCGTTGCTCTCCTCCTCGCCCGTATCGAGGCACATCGGGGCATCTTTGCGCTAGGGCATCCTCGTAGTATCTCACCTCGGCGAGGAGAGGCGAGTGCGTGCTCGGGCTCACGGTGCCGGTGCTCGTAACGATCTTTCTTTGGTCTTCTTTCTTTGGGGCTCTTGGCGCTCTTAGTGGTGCCCCTCTAGAGTCGTACCACCTGTGTGCCAGGACTACGATGTGGCACTGTCTCCCCATACTTGGCCTGAGGGCCTCACTGTGTGCCGAAAGTAGCGGTCCCTCTGCTTTGGATCGTATCTCGCTCTGGCGGCGGTGTCTCTCTCCACAATCGGGGCATCCCTCTCCTCCGTCAAGCCACAGATCTCCTCCGGTCTTACTGATGTATACGTGTGAGGGTGGCATGCTCTCCCTCTAATCTGTCCGGCGTAGCAGCTATGTCCTCCTCATCGGCATCTATAGAGGCGGGAGATGATGTCGTGCGACTCTGTCGTACCATCTTTGCGTAGCCCTCATCCACCCCGCGTCATCATCAGCATGCTGTGGAGGGTGGGGCCTCTCTCGATGGGTCTGTAGGGATCAAAATCGGCAAATCCGTCTCTCTGCTATCACTTTATACGGCGTGTAGGTGGCAGTCTTTATCATGTACTAGGCCAAAGCTGTCTCGATATCCGCATGAATGGGACCCGCTCCCACATATCCGGCCTACGGCCCCTGACCACCGACTCGTCTCAATCTTTGCCCAGTGGGCGTCTGACCCCGACCCATGTCGGGAATGCCGATATGGTCTCGGATAACGATCGGTGTAAGCGTCTGGCGCTCAGTACCACTCGGGTGATCTACTGTATCTCCTGCGGCCATGTCAGCCCGCCATCTCGAAATCCATAATCACACCCCCCTGCTGCTTTGGCATCAAGGAAGCCCGGATGGCACGATCAACTGCTATATGCTCGTATGCCCGTGATGAAGCACAAAGCGACATCGATCCTGTCCTGGCCGGTGGTGTACATCCATAGCTCATAATATACAGGCTATCGGGCATCGGCAAAGGCAAAAACACATGCATGCTTTGCGAAGATGTCGCATGGCTTGATCTAGCGTGTGATAGGAATCTCCCACCTCCACGAGTGCAGCGAGGGCAAAATAGGAGATAGCCATCGAATCAAGGCTATCCGCTTTGCTCAGGGCTATCTGCTGTCTTGTGAGGCTATCCTCACTTGCCCCGAGATACTATCTCAGAGTCATCTGCTCTATCTACGTATAATCGCACCGGGGCCCTCTGCTGCTTTGCTCAGGGTGTGATCTCGATCGGGTCCCGTGTCGGTAATCGAGGATCTGAATACATCCTCATGGGTGATCGTCATCTCACCCATCTGAACCAAAATGTGCACGTGTGGCTGTCCCACCGTCGCACTAATGCCCGCATGAGCTCCACATCTCGTGGCACTCGTCATAATATCTGAAACCCCAGGCGGCTAGCTCTAAATCTTTGCCGGTCTGCATCTGTCACATCGGGAAGGATCGTCTCGATAGCTCGGGGATGGCATCCCTCATATGAAGAGCCTCTCGTACTGCATCCACGACATCACAAAACATAATTAGTCTCTTCTTTCCCCAAATCTCATCTTCAAAACACAAAAAAATGCATATCTTTCAATCGGCGCCGATTTATTAAAATCGGCGCGTCGTTCATTAAGTCGGCCGATTCTACCAATCGGCCGATCAAAAACAAATCGCGCCGATTAAAACCAATCGGCGCCCATTGCTAATTTGGATGTAAACCGGACCACTGGCCTCCCATGCACCAAAAAAATCAAACAAAAAAAAAAAAAATAAATAATAATAAGAAAAGTGGGTTCGAGAATGATCACTTGCAGTCGTGTCCTCCTGCGCTTCTGTCCGCTCCCAGAGGCTTCCATTGTGTTCAAATCAAAAATCTATCTCTGTCTGAATCAATCGTCACGTTGCAAATAAATCGTTTACGTTTTCCGTTCGCATATTTATATGCGTCTGGATTGGTCGGCGCCGATTTTTTGGGTCGACGCCGCTTGTTTTGGTCGGCGCCGATTAGTTTGATCGCCGCCGATTTTTCATGTCTCTTTGCCATAGTGTTGATGCTTGGCTTACTTATCTATCTGATCATTGTGGTGTGCTGAAAATTGCCTTTTGGCACCTCTTTTTGATATCACGATCTATTTCGAGTTTGTTCCCTTTGCGTGGAGCACTCGCCTTTTGTTTGGCCGCTTAGAGTTACGCGGAGTGCAGCAGGCACTAACGTCGTCGATTTATGGACCGTCTAGTTGTCCCTACCGATGTGTCTCTCTCTAGATCTTGACTATTTTTGCAGTTCTCCTTACACTCATGGAGTGCAGTAGGCACTAACGTTGTCTCATGAGGAGGCCCGGCTAGTTTTCCCTACCAATGTGAGTTCCTTAGGTTCTTTGCCCTTTTGTTTATTTTTATCGTCATCGATGATCGGATCTACTCCGGATATCCAGTGGGGCATCCTGCATTTTCATCTACCTCTTTCAAACTCGGGATAAATACATTCTATTATCCATCCCATCCCTAGTTTGAGGGGGATCACATCACCACAAATTCTTCTCTTCTTCCATCTCCTTGTTTTTGTCTCATAACCTTGCTTATCGCAAGTTACTTGACAAAAAGGGGCAAAATGTAGACACCTAAAATTGGTTTCTCAATTTAGTGTCCCTCACATTCGTTTACCTGCTTAGGTAACCTGGGGCACGTTTACGTCACCAACTATCCCCTTGGGATATTATCCAATTTGTGATTTAATCACTTATTCCAAATTTAATTCATCCCATCACATCTTGCCCATGAGTGATTAAATATTAAATATTTAATTACGCTTCTTCCCATGCATCTTAATCACTTATCCACCCCAAATTTATTCTACCCATGTATCACATCTATTTTTAATCTTCCCTAAGCGGGATATTTTCCCGTAGTCGGGATAAGTCTTATCTTTCTCGAATCAATCAATTTGGCCATCTCGGGATTCTTTTCCGCGATCGGCGCCGACCCATATGGTCGGCGCCGATTTTCTAGGAGCGGCGCCGATTATAAAAGCAAGTCAGAACTCAGTTCTAGGGACCGAAGAGAGCGAAGAGACCGAAGAAGAGATTACGAACGAGCGAAAAGTGAGCAGAGAGCGAAAGATACAGGTTGAGAGAAAGAGAGATCTTCTTAGCATCAATTGTATCAAATTAGGGCAGATCTGTCGAATCAATCCCACGAGAGAGCACCGTTACTCTGTCACTGTCGCATCGATCACATCGTACACCACCATCATCATCGGTGACCTGTTCAGTGTCTCGCCAACCGGCACATCAATGAGACCACATTCACCTTCGATTCCCGAATCTTGTCACGAGTCCACGATTGGTGATCATCTCGATCGCGCCGATCTTATCGATCGGCGCCGATCCCCCTCAATCGGCGCCCGGTCTCGATCGCGCCGATTCTACCCGATCGGCGCCGATTTATCTGCGAGATAGGTAAAAGGATACGGGTAACACAAATCCGGCATTTATTTCATAGTTCCTGTTTTTACGTACTTTACTGTCTGCTTTATTTAGATTCTGTCTTATTCTATGATCAGAGAAAATCTAGTCTTTATTTACATCTTTTATCATGTATGCTTCTTTTCTTAATTGAAAGCGTGGTGACATCCGCGAGGAAGCTTATCGCTTCTCGGACCGCTTCTCGGGCGAGTCCACTAAAATATCTTTTAACGTGGTCTTTTTGTCAAGCATCGGTGTTTTTCACAGGTTATTCGGATCTATTGTGTGCTCGTGTGCCGTCTTATCTACATGCTTCGTGTCGCCCGTCTTATCTACATCGGCTTCCTCATCCGTCTACATCTTCATCGGGTATCAATTTCATTGAGGTTTTCGGGGTTTTCATTAACTTGGACGAGTAACAAGCGCAAAATTCTTGAAGGTCAAAGGCTGCGAGGCGTGCGGCGGAGAGATTTTCTTTCGTCACGCGTCAAGAAAATGAAGTTCAGACCGGCACCCTCAGTGACGCGCGTCAACAAGGTTGTTGACGCGCGTCACTAAGGTCTATTGACGTGCGTCACTGCATTTTCTTGACGCGCGACAGCAAAATCTCCTATCGCGCGTCTGCAGCCTTCTGTCGCGCCACTTGACAATCAGGTGAAATTTTTTCATACAACCCCCAAAAAATTCGCCTTCCCACGAAACCAGTTCCGGGGATATTCGCCAGGTATTCTCCACCTCCGATTTCCAAGAGGTCTCTTAAAATGAACCCCGCATCTATAGTTGTTGATGATACTTTGGGAGGTATATGGAGTTATTTTGTGATGTTTTTGGAGGTGTATGGTGTTGGTGTTATGATTTATGTGTATTCTTGTGAGTCCAGTTGTGTTTTGTGATGTTGAGGTTTAACGCTCCTCTTATTTACTATGTAATATTGGATATTGTATTGGCACTATGTTGGTACAATCATGGTTTATGGGTCATGTGATACCCATTATATATGTATTAACATCATGATTGATTGTTTGTTAGTCATTTATGTGTGTTGGATCTAGACCGTGACATAATTGTTGGAAATTCTTTGTTATGTGGAGTGTGTTTTCCTTCCCTTGGTGAAATAAAAGGCCTTGTGAGGGAGAGACAGGTTGTGAAAGTAGGTAGTAAGATGTCTCATGGGTCATTTGTATTGTGTTGAGGTTTATGGGACATCTTGATGTCAATTCTTCAGGCACCCCAAAAATAAATAAACCTAAATCATAAACAATGAAATAGTAAGAGTTTGAGATTAAGAAATGAATTTAAGGGAAAAGTCTAAATAAATAATAAAGTAAAATATAACTTCCAATCTTCATTGACCTCTAAGAACTTGTCTAACTTTCGTTAATCCTTATAGTCACGAATTTTGCAATAAGTATTATGCACTAGTGACACAAGTTGTGATTGTTTCCTTTGTGTTTGTGAGTACCTCTTATTATTGGTGGCATGAACCACTGATCATTTTCCTCCTTAGTTATGATCACCCTCTTCTAAGATTGGCATCATGTCGCATCGAGGATGATACTCTTATAAAGGGAGGGAAATGTAGTGTAATAAAAAAAATCAAACAATAAATAAATATAAATAAAAGGAGGGAATTGGAGGGCGGTGGAGTGTGGCAAAAGATTATGTGCAACAAATGTAAAGCTATATAGGTGAAATGTAAATGTAAAAAAAAGAAAATAAAAAAAATAACTATCTCCCCTTCAACATGCATCATCCCATCCTGTGTCAAATCAAGAGCTTTAAACAAGTAAGGGCATCCTATGCGACCTGCAGACCTGTCATTTTCCCTTGCATCATAATATGAACACTCGATTAGATATCTAACGGCATTCATCACGTTGAAACCGAGTTAACATTGTAAATTTAGCAATAATCTTTTGGATAATTGTAGTGAGGGCGGGGCAATTTTCCTTGGACGCCATGGTTGCCGACAATGCATAGAAGACATGGGTTTCCTCACGAGATAGTAGCATTGTTTCATCTATGCAACAAACAGGTCTTCAACCTAATTCAAATTGACACGTACTCCCAACTTGTGTAAAAAAATACAAGCCTAGAACATGGTATGGACATCCATCAAAGCAAAAGACACTATTTTTCCGGATGTTGCAGTAAGTGGCAATGGCTTCGGTAGACTTGTATGCAAGAATGTGGAAGCATAGAAAGACACATGAACCGCTTGACAGAATGTATTAAGAACAGAAAAATGTGGTTTTATGGATGACTATGATAGCAAGATATATACAATATGGGTTTATTAAAAAGGATTTATCACCCTTGGATAAAGAAAATTTTCTTGGGTCAAACTATATCGGGTAGGAGATGCTAAAATTGAATGACAAGAGCTTTGGCTATGATCTTATATGAAACATTTAGCGAGTGATGGGATGCCAATTACTAATTAGCTCATGATCTCTGGGTTAACGAATGAATTTTATATTCCCTTTGTGTATATGGGGCCAAGTGTCTAGGTCCGGAATCCTTCCATATAAACATGATGGATATCTAGACCAATAGTGTCCCAGAGACCCTTATAAATTTTGCAACGAAATCCATCATAGTCACGAGCCTTGTCATTAGCCATCTACATGGCCACTTCATATAGATCCTCAATAAAGAGAAGATGATCACGTGAAATTATTTACACTAAAAAATTTGAATTGGATAGAAGCCAAACACTATTTCAAAGCAGAATTCCACTCATGCGACGGGGATTAGGCTTGGAAAACTTGTTTGTAACGTTTAACAAATGCGGAACATGGTGTCAAACCGTAAGTCACATTTTACCATCACGGATGGTCCTAATTTTCTAGGAGGAATTTTTTCCTTTGAGGATTTCAAAGAATTACTTGAAACTTAGTCCCAAACTTTGAGCCAATGGACTAGGGCGCAAAGTTTGGTACCAAAAGCATTCTAATTATCGTTGATTTTAATTTTATATCTTAGTCCAATATTATAATGGTTGTGTTATACTGTATAATATTTAAATTTTATTTTAAAGGTATGATATTATAAAATTTATTTCAAGGAAAATACAAATTCATCGGGTAATTATATTTCCTAAAATGATCGATGACTAGAAGGAAAACGCTTCCTCTTCTGAGCCCTAACCGACCTACTCCTTTATGCACTAAACTTGATGTTGTTGGAGTCCTTGGCTGTGACCTACACCTTTGGAGGTGATGGGAATGGTGGTGGTGGTGCTAGACGGGAGGAGAATCTTGGAAAATCAAGGAGGCAAAGGGCGGTTCGGATCTAGCGGTGGCGGTAGGTCTCAAATCCCTGGATACTACACATAAATCCTTCCACGAAGTCGGTGGTTATCTCGAGGTAGAATGCATCCATTTGGGTCTCCATAGATTGTGGAAAAAGAAGATGTTACTCATGTGATTACTATTTTCTATTCAGAGGTAACTAAATCTATTTCCACCCTCCAAGATTCTGCCATTATTTGTCAATTTAATTGTTTTTGCCTCGAATTTAAGATCTACACAAATGGATATTTTCTACTTGGACCACCGTTGTGAGATTCACTTATGTGCAAAGGATTTTTTATTGATCATTTCTTCTCTCCTACAGGGTGTCAAAAGATTCTTGATGAGGGTCCTTTATTTTGGGGTAGGGCTACTTTTTTCTTACTCTATGATTTTTGGATTTTAATCCTTCTACTATGGTAGTTTCGAAAATGTTGGTTTGGGTTTGCCTCTGCAATCTTCGTCTTCCCTTTTTGCACCCTACGCTTTGTGTTACTATTGGTGATTATATTGGTAGATTCATCACGATGGATGATGAGCAATCTAAGTAAGGGTTACTCACTTATGCTCGTATATGCATTGAGTTGGATTTCAGCAAAGGTATTTCCAAAAAGTTGGAATTAATCCATGATGACTTCAAGTGGATTCAAACTCTTGATTGTGAGAACATGGCCTTTTGATGTCGGCTTTGATATCACACTAGGAACCTTTAGGAGGATTTCCCGCTATCACTAAATAAGAATAAATAGAATAAGAACAAAGGTGTTTCTCCGTGGCTTAAACGCTAACATCCATTTTTAGCATTGGAAGTCAAAGAATGTTCTAACCTTGAACATTCAAAAGATATGAATGTTGAGATTTCCCTGTTGGCATTTGTGCTAAGAGGCCATATGTATCTAAGTCTTCTAATTATGACCCCAAGAAGGATAATGTTTACCTTGATCCTTTGCTCGAATTGGCTCCTAACAGTGTCATGGACTATTGTTGTCATGTGATCTCACGGAGAAGAAGGGGCTCTTTGAGCCTCATGTTTCTCATTCTTGTTCGGTGTCGGGTGACTTTGTTTTTGGTGTTCCTCGGATGTATTTGTAGCTTGGCATTTTTGCTCTTTTTCTAGGCATGGCCTTATGTGATTGTGGTTTTGGGGCATACTCTCACACCTCGCCAAATTTTTTTGAAAGAATCTTGTATCATTTTACATTTAATATAATATAATTAGTTCTTTTTCATAAAATAATAAATAAATAAAATAATTTTCATATATTGAGATTTAATTGCAATATATTATGGTTATCATAATATATTATTAGTGGAAACCACTTTCCATCTATATCAAGCACACGGAAAACAACATTAGGAACAATATCACAAGGCGAATAATGCATGATTCTTATTCATTAATATATAGTAATAAACACGATTATTATGTATAACAAATTACACGTACAACCAAAAATGAAGTTCGATTGTTTTGATAACATTCAACACCTATAATTTACAAAGATATCGTATCCCAATCAGGATTATGCATGATTCTTGTTCAATATATAATAATAAATATTATGTTCATCAATCACACGATAAGATATGCATCGATATTACGAGAGATAATTAATTTAGCGCAATCTTGGACTTTTAAGGAGAAAGTATGAATCACAAGGGCCATAATTAATGTGCTTTGAAAGGTGATGTATTATTATTGTATGGTGTGGATGAAATGAGGTGAGAAAATAAAAAAGGAAGAAGATGCAGTCTAATAATAGTGTTTGGCAAAGGGATAAATTTCGTAGCGCAGAGTGCAGCTGCCAAGAAGATATGAACACCAAACCTATCCTGCAGCAACTAAATAGAATTTCAATGCCCTTCGATAGACACGTGATATATGGAGTTATTTTGTGATGTTTTAGGAGGTGTATGGTGTTGGTGTTATGATTTATGTGTATTCTTGTGAGTCCAGTTGTGTTTTGTGATGTTGAGGTTTGACGCTCCTCTTATTTACTATGTAATATTGGATATTGTATTGGCACTATGTTGAGTAGTCATGGTTTATGGGTCATGTGATACCCATTATATATGTATAAATATCATGATTCATTATTTGTTAGTCACTTGTGTGTGTTGGATATAGACCTGTGACATAATTGTTGGAAATTCTTTGTTATGTGTACTATGTGTTTTCCTTTCCTTTGTGAAATAAAATGCCTTATGAGGGAGACAATGTGAAAGTAGGTAGTAAGATGTCTCATGGGTCATTTGTATTGTGTTGAGGTTAATGGGACATCTTGATGTCGCCATCACTGGCACCCACAAAAATAAATAAACCTAAATCTTAAACAATGAAATAGTAAGAGTTTGAGATTAAGAAATGAATTTAAGGGAAAAGTATAAATAAATAATAAAGTAAAATATAACTTCCAATCTTCATTGAACTCTAAGAACTTGTCAAACTTTCCTTATAACTTATAGTCTTGAATTTTGCAACAAGTATTATGCGCTAGTGACACGAGTTGTTATTATTTCCTCTGTGTTTGTGAGTACCTCTTATTATTGGTGGCATGAACCACTAATCATTTTCCTCCTTAGTTATGATCACCCTCTTCTAATATTGGTATCATGTCGCATCGAGGACGATGCTCTTATAAAGGGAGGGAAATGTAGTGCCTGGAAAAAATCAAACAATAAATAAAAATAAATAAAAGGAGGGAATTGGAGGGTGGTGGAGTGTGGCAGAAGATTGCATGGAACAAATGTGAAGTTGTATAGGTGTCAGAAATGCAAAACAAAGAAAATAATTAAAAACTATCTCCCCTTCAACGTGCATCGTCCCATCCTATGTCAAATCAAGAGAATTAGACAGGTAAGGGCATCTATGCGATCTACAGACTGTCATTTTCCCTTACATCATAATATGAACACTCGATTAGAGATCCAATGACATTCATCACGTTGCAACTGAGTTAACATTTTAAATTTAGCAATATTGGATAATTGCAGTGAGGGCGGTGGTAGTTTTCCTTTCGACGCCATGGCTGCCGACAATGCACAGAAGACATGGGTTTCCTCACGAGATAGTAGCATTGTTTCAACTACGCAACAAACAGGTCTTCAACCGATTCAAATTGACACGCACTCCCACTGTGTAAAAAAATATAAGCCTAGAACATGGTATGGACATCCATCAAAGCAAAAGACACTTTTTTTTTCTAGATGTTACATAGTTGCAATGGCTCCAATAGACTTGTATGCAAGAATGTGGAATCATAGAAAGACGCATGAACCGCTTGACGAGAATGTATTGAGAAAAGAAAAACATGGTTTTATGGACGACTATGATAGCAAGATATATACAAAATGGGTTTGTTAAAAAGGCTTTATCACCCTTGGATAAAGCCAATTTTCTTGGGTCAAACTATATAAGGTAGGGATGCTAAAATTGAACGACAAGAGCTTTGGCTACAATGTTATATGAAACATTTAGCAGAGTGATGGGATGCCAATTACTAATTAGCTCGTGATCTCCGGGTTTACGAATGAATTTGATATTCCCTTTGTGTATATGGGGGCCAAGTGTCTAGGTCTGGAATCCTTCCATATAAACTTGATGGATATCTAGACCAATAGTGTCCCAAAGACCCTTGTAAATTTTGCAAGGAAATCCATCATAGTCACGAGCCTTGTCATTAGCCATCTACATGGCCACTTCATATAGATCCTCAATAAAGAGAAGATGATCACGGGAAATGATTTGCACTAAAAAATTTGAATTGGATGAAGCCAAACACTATTTCAAATCATAATTCCACTCGTACATGCGACGGGATTAGGCTTGGAAAATTGTTTGTAACGTTTAACAAATGCCTAGAACATGAACCGTCAATCCATGAGTCACATTTTACCATCACACATGGCCCTAATTTTCTAGGAGGAATTTTTTCCTTTGAGGATTTCAAAGAATTACTTGAAACTCAGTCCCAAACTATGAGCCAATGCACTAAGGCGCAAAGTTTGGTACCACAAGCATTCTAATTATCATTGATTTTTATTTTATATGTAAGTCCAATATTATAATGGTTGTGTTATACCTCGTATAATATTTAAATTTTATTTTTAAGGTATGATATTATAAAATTTATTTCAAGGAAAATACAAATTTATCGTGTAATTATATTTTCTAAAATGATGCCGACGATTGGAAGGAAAACGCTTCTCTCTCGAGCCCTAACTAACTCGCTCCATTGTGCCCTAAACTTGATGTTGTTGGAGTTCTAGCTCATTACAACATATAAGTCTTTTTACCACAAAATTTCGACAATTTGAAAGATTTGTAGAATAGTTGTAGCATTTCTACGAAAAAGTATTTTATTCAATTTTAAGTTTTGTAGATATTCTACAATTTACATGTAATGATAATAATTTGTAGAGAAGTCACATATCCAACACTCCTTGTAGAAATTCCACAAATTTTAAAAAATAAAACAAAAAATTATCTTAAAATTCAGTTTACTACATTACATTTAGAGAATATTTTTAAATTACTTGTATAACTTTATATTAACTATAAAATTTGAAATCAAATAATTTAAAAATATCATATTATAAATAAAATATTTTTACATATTTTTAAAAATACTTAAAAATTAAATATAATTTTAATATTTTAATATTATATAAATCCATCTATCAAAAAAATATTATATAAATCCAAATATATAAAAAAATAAAAAAATTATTACATATATTAGAAAGAGTAATATATATTGTGTTTATAACATACTTGTATTATTTATATAACTATACATAATTTTTTAAACGTAACTAATTCTTTATAAAAATTAAATATATAACTAAAGAAACCATCTAATCATTATTGTTTTTATTATTCCTATTTTTATAAATAAGTTTCTTAAAAAATATTAATTATTTTATACAAAATAAATAGGTAACTACCACAGCTAAGTAATCTTTTTTTTTATCTCAAACATTAACCTCCATGAAGCCATGTCAACGTGCATGTTATTAAAATAGTTTTACCACGTGACATCACATCTTCTGCATATGAAACACTTGGCACATGAGTAGTTTGACTCGGGCATGAAATCAACTGCACATTATTATTTATGGACAGCTCAAACTCAATTCTTTTCGGTCATTTTGTTGGGCCATTCCTGAGATTCCTTGGGTTTTTTGTTACAGGGTTTGATGAATGTAAAATAAGGCTCTTTTTGCTCAATCATTCTCTAAATTTTATCTTATGCAAGTCCACTTATTTCAATCATGTTAACGTATTCCTTATTTATGATTTTATCACCTCTCATATTGGTGAATTTGGTTTTACATGGTAAGTTTATGGTCTCCGTAGAAATTGGTTTTTCTTCAACCTTTTCAGATTTCAATTAATGGTCTCTAATGTTTTGAGATTGATTCAGGATTTATAATGGTATTCAATGTTTTTCCTTAAATATGTAATTTATGTGTGTAGTTCTTATATTATATTTAGGTTGCCTGGTGTAGCAACAGAAAGGAGGAGTCCAGTGTGGCTGAATAATGCTAATGAAACAGATAGCATTGTTTTTAAGCGAAATCTTCTTGCCAAGGTATGCTCAAAATTATTCAAAAATATAGTTTTAGGATTATAAACTTTTTATAACCTTAAGAATTATTTACAAATCAATTATATTAGGAATCAAAATTTTTGGACTAATATTTAATAATTTACCTGTGGTTATTGTAATGTCGGGACCAAAATCCGGACTGAAAATGGTTTATTCAGAGCTCAGGCATCAAGGTACATGAGATTTGACATAAAGGTTTTTTTTGTTAATATTAAACATAGTGACAGAGACAAGATCGGTACCTTGTTTCATGAGCACACACTTCTTTTGTAGACTATCGTTTGCTTTCCCTTCACTGACGGCGTACTAGAGTTTGGCGTCACACAACAGGTATTAATTTCACAAACTCGATAATAATTTTTATGGTTTGCAATTTTTAATACTAGTTAACACTACCCTAATTTATGTTTTCTTGGTTTCTGTATTTTAAAAGGTGCAAGACTATCTGGAGCTTATAGAATGCAGTGTAACCTCTTTCATCGACATATTATGAGGATTTGAAGGATATGGGGATTTTTTAGTTTAAGAATTTGGTTTCTCTTTTTTTGCCTCGCTTGTTATTTCTACATACCTTTAGCTTTTTATCTTTTATGCCCTATATTTAAGGTTGATGATTTATTTTTTCAATTGTATAAGACTTCCACTATCCACATATAAATTCATGTTAGCTTGGCTTTGACTATTTTTCCATGTTGATTAACTTTAATTTTAGCATTTTCTTTGGCATCTACCAACTTCCATCCTCCACTGATGAAAGAAACGTGGATTTAAACTCTTAACTCGCCATGCCCAAAGCTATGATTTCATGTGGATTTGACTCCATTAACTATGGACTGTTCATATTATGTATATTAATGGTATTACGATCTCCAAGATATTGGGATGATCAGAAACAAGCTTGAAGAACATGGGAGATATTGAGTGAAGCTTAAACATGGGAGATATTGAGTGAAGCTTAAACTTGTGATAAATGAAATAATGGAAATGTGTGGAGGATTTATATTGAAATGAGCTCATAAATCCATGGCCTCAAGGATATACATCACCACAAAGGTGTTTTTTGATCTATGATATTGTTAGATGACTTCAAGTGAAAGATAATTTTAGGAAGTGTAAAAATATATGATGTCTACAATTTATATAATAAATAGAAATTATATTTGATCTACAATTATTTTAATTGGTTTTTGGTATTATAGGTATAAAATATATTAAGTAATTAATTTTTTTTTTTAAAGTTGTTAAAAGTAACATTTCTATATTTTAAAAAATGATAATTTTACAATTAATTATTGTGGGAACCAAATTGTAGTTTCCACCTACAAATTTTATGTGGCAAAGAGAATTGTTGAAAAAATGTGTTGAAATTGCCACAATATAACGTTGATGGTAGTTATGAAATTGTAAATTGTGGAATTTCTACATAGATGGAATATATACAAAAACTACATTTTGGTGGAGGTTGTAGAATAATAACAAAAAAGAAATAATGTAGAAATGTTACAATTATTAACAAATGTGGATAAACTACAATTTCAAAATGGAGAATAGCTATAAATAAATTATAAATTGTAGACAATCCATCATAGAATGAGTTGTGGAAAAACATCAATAATATACTAAAATGTGGATTAGCTATATTTTCAAAGCCACAATTTTATTTTTGGAATACCATATAATCACAATTTTTTTTTGAAAAATTGTGGCAAAAGGACTAATTTGTTGTAGTGGATATTGGCGATGGCCTACACACTAGAGGTGATGGGAATGGTGGTGGTGGTGCTAGACGGAGGAGAAGCTTGGAAAATTGGGGAGCAAAGGGCCTCGGATCTAGTGATGGCGATAGGTCTCAAAGCCCGGATACTACACATAAATCCTTCCCCGAAGTCGCAAGTGCTTATCCGAGGTAGAATGCATCCACTGTTGGGTCTCCATAGATTGTGGAAAAGAAGATGTAACTAAATCTATTTCCACCCTCCAAGAATCTGCCCTTATTTGTCAATTTAATTGTTTTTGCCTCGAATCAAGATCTACATAAATGGATATTTTCTACTTGGACCACTGATTGTGAGATTCACTTATGTGCAAAGGATTTTTTATTGATCATTTCTTCTCTAGTACAGGTGTCAAAAGATTTTTTATGAGGGTCCTTTATTTTGGGGTAAAGCTACTTTTTTTCTTACTCTATGATTTTTGGATTTTAATCCTTCTACTATGGTAGTTTCGAAAATGTTGGTTTGGGTTTGCCTCGCAATCTTCCTCTTCCCTTTTTTGCACCCTACGCTTTTTGTTTCTATTGGTGATTATATTGGTAGATTCATCACGATGGATGATGAGCATCTAAATAAGGGTTATTCACTTGTGCTCGTATATGCGTTGAGTTGGATTTCAGCAAAGGTATTTTTGAAAAGTTGGAATTAATCCATGATGACTTCAAGTGGATTCAAACTCTTGATTGTGAGAACATGGCCTTTTGATGTCGGCTTAGCTATCACACTAGGAACCTTTAGGAGGATTTCCCGCTATCACTAAATATGAATAAATAGAATAAGAACAAAGGTGTTTTCTCTGTGGCCTAAAGGTGACATCCATTTTTAGCATTGGAAGTCAAAGAATGTTCTAACCTTGAACATTCAAAAGATATGAATGTTGAGATTCCCTGTTGGCATTTGTGCTGAGCAGTCATATGTATCTAAGTCTTCTAATTACGACCCCAAAGAAGGATAATGTTTACCTTGATCCTTTGCTCGAATTGGCTCCTCAAGCAGTGTCATGGACTATTGTTATGTGATCTACGGAGAAGAAGGGGCTCTTTGAGCCTCATGTTTCTCATTCTTGTTCGGCGTCGGGTGACTTTGTTTTTGGTGTTCCTCGGATGTATTTGTAGCTTGGCGGTTGTTTTGCTGTTTTTCTAGGCATGGCCTAATGTGATTGTGGTTTTGGGACGTAGTCTCATACACAGCAATTTTGTTGAAAGAAACTTATATCGCTTTTGCATTTAATACAATATAATTAGCTCTTTTTCATAAAATAAATAATTAAATTTCCATATATTGAGATTTAATTGCAATATATTATCGTTATCGTAATATATTATTAGTGGAAAACACTTTCCATCTATATCAAGCGCACGGAAAACAACATTAGGAACAATATCCCAAGATGAATAATGCATGATTCTTATACATTAATATATAATAATAAACACGATTGTTATGTTTAACAAATTACACGTACAACCAAAAATGAAGGTCGATTGTTTTGAAAACATTGAACACCTATAATTTACAAAGATATCGTATCCCAATCAGGATTATGCATGATTCTTCGTTTAATATATAAAAATAAATATTATGTTTATCAATCACACGATCAGAGATGCATCGATATTACAGAGATAATTAATTTAGCGCAACCATGGACATTTAAGGAGAAAGTATGAATCACAAGGGCCATAATTAATGTGCACTGAAAGCTGATGTATAATTATTGTATGGTGTGGATGAAATGAGGTGAGAAAATAAAAAGCAGGAAGAGTGTGCAGTCTAATAATAGTGTTTGGCAAAGGGATAAATTTCGTAGCGCAGAGTGCAGCTGCCCAAGAAGATCTGAACACCCACCCTCTCCTTGCAGCAACTAAACAGACTTTCGATTCCCTTGGACAGACACGTGGCGCAGTCCTCCCTGGACATATCTCTCCAGCACATCTCCATCCCATATAACGTCAGATTGGAAGAAACGGCAGTCGTTCCGAGAGCAAATTTAATCCCACTCACAGGCGCTTTAGTCGACAGTTTCTCCATGAGACCGCGAGCGGCAACATTAAATTTAATATCCGTATCGTTATTGACGTTGACGAGGCCATACCAGAAGTTGTTGTCCAACTGCGACAAAAAACTGTAATTCTCGTAGCGAAGGAAGCAGTATTCGAGCTGAACACGGGCGCCTACGGCGTTCGGGCAATCGCGGCGGACCAAGTTCACCGCCTGCACCGAGCACGCCCGGCAGTCGGCGGGCGAAAGATCTCCTCTGCATTGCAGACGACCCGACACTTTGTTCTCATTCCCGTAAACGGAACTGCTGAAGCCCGAGTACGCTACCTTCTCCGTCAAATCTTGTAACAACGCCTTGAGGTTTGTGTCGAATTGTGTGCCGTTGGAGTATTTCTCAACGTTACATGCTGCGTATATCTCTCCATCGTTCGACATTAATTTGTCCACCACAATAACACCAGATTCACTACATTCTCCTACGATAACCAAATGCAGAATTAAGACGGACGCAAGATATAGCAGCACTGCTACGCTTTCCCGCCACGAAAATACATTTTAGCAGCTTTCAATGGGAAATATGATCCGCATTTCTGTTTATATAGAGCCAAAACACGAATGGAGATCGATATTTTGCACGATAAATGCTGACATTGACTGGGTTTACATTTTGGAGTTTACGATTAATGGTGCACCGAAAAAGAGGCTACAAATGTTTATAATTGACTCATACTGTAAATCCGTGCTTGTGGGGTCACCGAGATAAGTCTTACGGCTCTTCGAGAGCGACACTTCCTTCGATACCGTCTTGTTCGTTTGTTCGACATAGAACGGCTTCACCCAGAAGCAAAATTTCTAACTATGATAATATATATGAACACCTAAAAAGAGGCCCAAACAAAATAAAAACCAAGGTGGTAAATTCCTAGATGCTAGGAAGAAAATTACTATCCCATATACCCTAAGGTGGCCACAGAATGACATGCGTAAGAGAAAAATAATCATAGATATGAACACCTAAAAAGAGGCCCCAAAAAAAAAAAAAAAAAAAAAAGCTCCTTGGCCCAACATGAGTAATTTTTCAATTTATGGATAAGATCTTATATTATATTAACAAGTGAAATGAATAAGACAACTCACGAAAAAAAAATGGGAATATCCGAGAGGCCAAAACAAATACTTCTAGGCACTTTATGACGTAATTAATGTTGCACTTATCTTCAATGAGCATGGGGAAGGATTTATCGCCAAGTGATCATTGACTAGTTGAGAGCCATCACCGGAGGAAAAGAAATACCCCTAACAAGCCCCCGAGCTTGATCTTGAATAAACAAGTAACCAAAGCCTTCAAATGTCAAGATATAACGATCCGATGCAAGGGGCATCCTTGCCGAATTGATACGAAAAGAGAAAATGAGTTTTAACTTTTCCCATTAATGGTGATGTGGGCAAAGGCATGCCAAAATTACATATTAACAGTCTAAATAAAATTTGGAACAATATCTAAAAGCTTTGATCATGGCTAAAATTAATGTGCATTTGATTCATTCATATGTCTTCTCAAAGCCAATTTTTATGAACATGGCTTACTAACTAGATTTACGAGCCATTCCATGCCTTCCCACACAAACAATATCGTTATCACGGATATATCACCCTTGGATAAAGCCAATTTTCTTGGGTCAATTTATGACAAGGAGGAGATGCTAAAATTGAATGACAAGAGTTTTGGCTATGATCTTATAAGAAACATTTAGCAGAGTGATGGGACGCCAATTACTAATTAGCTCGTGATCTCCATGTTTATGAATGAATTTGATATTCCCTTTTTTATAAGGGGGCCAAGTGTCCGGTGCGGAATCCTTCCATATAAACTTAATGGATATCTAAACCAATAGTGTCCCAAAGACCCTTGTAAATTTTGCAACAAAATCCATCATAGTCGCGAGCCTTGTCATTAGCCATCTACATGGCCACTTCATATAGATCCTCAATAAAGAGAAGATGATCACGGGAAATGCTTTGCACTAATTTTTTTGAATTGGATAAGCCAAACACTATTTCAAACTAGAATTCCACTCATCCGAGGGAGGCTTAGGGTTGGAAAAATTGTTTGCAATGTTTAACAAATGCTGGAACATGAATCTGTCGATCCGTGAGTCGCATTTTACCATCACACGTGGCCCTAATTTCCTAGGAGGAATGTTTTCCTTTGAGGATTTGAAAGAATTACTTTGAACTCGGTCCCCAACTTTGAGCTAATGGAGTAGGGAACAAATTTTTGTACCACAAGCATTCTAATTATCGTTAATTTTGATTTTATATATAAGTTAACATTGTAAATTTAGCAATTTTGGATAATTGCAGCAGGGTAGGGCGGTTTTTCTTAGATGCCATGGCTTCGAAAATGCACATAAGCCATGTGTTTCCTCACGAGATAATAACAAATGTTTCATCTACGCAACAAACAGTCTCCAACCCGATTCAAACTACCACGCACACCCATCTTGTACAAAAAATACAAGCCTGGAACATGGTATTGACATCCATCAAAGCACAAGACACTTTTTTCTAGATGTTGCAATTGCAATGGCTCGTAGACGTGTAGGCAAGAATGTGGAAGCATGATGCAGATGAACATGAACTTGTTTGACATAATGTATTAAGAAAAAAACATGGTTTTATTGGATTTATGATAGCGGTGGATACATACAAAATGGGTTTGTTGAAAAGGATTTGGAACCTTCCAGTTAATGCAAACCCAGGCTTCACTGCCTTTGCCAGCATCCTCCACCATGTGGAAAAAAATAAAAAAAATGGAGGGATTTAGAACAGGGAATGGACATTCATTAAGCATATCGATTACTACCTGACTTCTTTGATGGTGGTAGAAACGTCCGTAAAGTAAAAATAGTCTCCACCGTAAAATAAATAAATAAATAAAATGGGCGTCTGCCCTAATTTTGTTTATGCAGATTCTGATGGAAATAGTGTGGTCAATCGTACAAGACTTGTATTTTGTCAGAAGCAAGATGGTGTGTCATTACTCCATTACCAAAGGCCTCTTCAAATATAGATGCACTTTTTGACACCTCCTTGAATGCCACCGATAATATGAGTGTGATTTTGGCTCTGGGTTTAATGAGGTCACCACTCAATCTCCACTAATTATTCTTATCCCTAAATCATGGAGGTTCTCTACTTGTTGCATATGGTCATACCACATTCATGTTTCTAGACGTGTAAAGAAATAAAATGAATCTGTTCAATTCGATGCCTCCAAGAGATATACACTTTGTGGGCTTTGATAGTTGTAAGTGTAACATCCGACAAGATACCAACACATACAACACAGAGAAATACAGGATAATTTTTTTTTGACTTACTTGACACATAACATGACGCAACATGTCGTCACCAAGGATGCAACTAACACTGTGAACAATTTAATACAAGGATGGCCGTAAAGGCAGCACGGAAACGATCACACCTATCAAGGACAATATACTCTTCTTTTGACAAGACAACATGGAAGTCCAACCACATGACACACTTACAGCTAGGGCAAACCACAGTAAGAAATGATTGGAGGTTATTTATTTTGACAAGACACCCTTTAGCTCATGACTTAAGTTTTCAGAAGGATTCAATAAATGATTCGCACAAATTCATCTTACCAACTGAGCTAATTTCTTATACACTGTAGAGAAGTTCACTTAAAATCTTCACTTTACGACAATAGAATTGTTTAGTTCCATTAATTTAATAAAGGGAATAATTAAATTCCACAAGGCTATCTGTCCATACTTACGCTACTAGAACTTGTTCATTACCTTGCTACAACAAGAATTCGTGTTCAACAAAATCAAGAGGAACTTACAAAGTATCCTGGGAAAGAGATAAGGAGATTAGGTCGAGTTAAATTCCTCTTTAAGACGTCATTAGTTATTACCAAGGTTTAATTGGAGCTTGGGGTTTTATACGTAATTATTAACGCTTTTACTTAGGCTTAACTGAAAGAGTTTATCCAAAGGAAACTACTTACTTTCAAATAGGCTGAAAGATAATTTGTGTGGTTTCTAAATTTCCTTCTCTTACTTGTTAAATCTTATTAGAAACTAACTATTGTTTTCCTTTAGCTTGTTTTAGGCGTTCACCAAAAAGAGTAGTGTTCACTAGTTTAGCTAGGGATATCAATTTATAAAAATTTACTTTACAAGGATAGTTTCACCTTTGAGTACTTCAAGAATCTCTTGTTCTCAAGTAAGTCATCTCTACATTAATTTATCTGAATATACATATATTTTAGTTAACTTCTATAAGGGTTAACCATTCCATTTAATTTTACTTATATCACATCATTACAAGGTGTCAGAGAGTTTTGACTTAACACTTTATTCTCAAAAACAAGGTTTTACAATACTTATGCCAATGTAATGATTGAATATCATATCTCACCAAGGTAAGTAACTAGTCTAACAACAAAAGGGAAAGAACACTTCACCACGTAGTTTTCCAAACATACCAAGGCAAGAGATCTTCTAAACTCTTTGCAAGCAAAGTTACAAAATTTACAACGCATTGAACTTTCTACAAGAACTTCATAATTTGAACTGATGAAACTTTTACACTCTTTTCTTTAATCTACTCGCATAATCCATCTGCACAAATATTATCTAGAGTCAGTTCGCTAGAACTGAGCATGATAAGATATAAACCTCTCCTAATAACTTATGCCATCTAGTATTTAAATAAATGAAAGTTTGCAATACTCCTTATCAAATAATTTCTAACATACATTTAAAACTTAACTGCACATCTCATGATAATACATTTCATACTCATTAATGTTCACTTCCTTAAGATCTGCTTACATAAGAACACCATTCCAAGAGACTAGATATACAACCTGAATCATGCAATTAATCATACTTAAATAAAAGTAAATAATATTGGCGCTCACCTAATACCCTCGACCTACTTCACATATATAAGTGTCTAACAAGATTATCTTTCAATTAAATAAAAGCACCAACGACATTAATTTTATATAATAAATACAAGTATCAATCTTACATTGTTCATCGATATTACCCAAGTATCAAACCTTCATAGATAATCAGTGGTATGTAAGTATAGTTTGGATATTTATTTCACAATTTTAAGGATATACTTATGTTAACAAAGATTCCACCAATCCACAAGTTCGTATAATATTTAGGTATCCTTTTGGTTGCTTATTCCATGTCTCTATATATTTCTTTTAGTACAAGGGTCCAACTCATTGGAATGAGCTACGATCAACAACATTGTCATGTTTTGCTAATATGTCAAAGATACATTTGACTAACTAAGATAAGTAAGCACAGTCCAAGCCACTATAAATACAAGTATCAACATTATCTCAACTCCCAGTTGAGATGCAAGTATCAATTTTAGCTAACATAATAATCATCGTAAATACGAGAAAATATTCCATTCGTTAACCAAGTATTGAAATAACATATTTATCCTTATCTTGGTTACTGATAACATAATAAATCTGTTATATAATTCAACCTCCACTTGTATACACCAATTTATGGGTATTAATTATTTTTATATAAAAATGAAGTTAAATAATTTCGTGTGGACTTATATCCTTACCGGCATACATGGTATGCACAGTCCCATTATGGTAGCTGTCACCTTTACTTAAGGCTATGCATGACTCCATTTTAGGGTAGTTATCTTAACTTCCCTATTCATCTGTTTTCCTACCAAAAGTCTTTCGACAAGCTTCAAGGTCAAAGTATATGATAAATTTATAATTTTATATTTCAAGCATTGTCTGAATTCGTATGCATGAGGGTATCACAAATCAATCAAACTTGAAGAATGTCGATGTATCCAATATTACTTTAACCGATCCAAAGGTCCAAGTAGTGCCTCAAAATTAAGCCAAAGAATTATCCACATAGGATTATGACTTGTGTGCATAACATATTCGTAAAGGTCATTGAAAACCCATTAACACATGCTTCAGGAGGGTTCCAATCTAATAATAAGCTCATAGTAATAATAATAGCAGAGGGCCTGGTGAGGGGTTTTCCATAATCCCCAAGGTAAATGATAATCGAATGACTCAGATGGAGCTATCTAGAAAGACCAATTAAACTAGTATGACTCTCCAATTAGAAGCCCCCAATTCTAAAGGGGTTTATATCGTTATCAAACCACATTAAAAGACAAACATAGTCTTCCAAGAAAATTCCCGTTTTCAAGCCATGTTCTACAAATAAAAACAATACAAGGAATATTCTACATCTCATACACACACCACAATATTTTCTACAGAAACCACTGTTCACAGGAATAATCATGGAAAAATGATAAACCAACTTTATAAGATCGATAAGCGAGAATCACTGGAGAGATTTCTTCTTGTCAAATAGTAATTAAGATAAACGGGTAAAGGGGGAGAGAGATCAGCTCATGCAATTATAATTATAAGTCATCCGAAACCCATCTCTACAGAATTCAAACAAAATAAAATTTGCAGAGATTGATTTACCCAAATACTAAAGGAAATAAATTATTAAGAGAGAGGGTTAGGGCTTATCATGCCTGTTTTAAATGCTATATCTCATGGCCATGCCCATGTGCACTTTTCCCAAAGCCTACAACACATCCCAAAATTATTTCTCCACCAAACGCACGCTTCTCACCCACACGGTGTCCCAATACCATGCAAGAGAAACAATAACCATTCCGGTAAACTTTGCACACATATTACGTGCTATATTCCAGTTTATTTTCTCATAAGGCATTGTATAGAGCTTCTTTCTTAAACACATAACAGTCTCAGTTATAGGTCCCACAAATCTCCGCCCATAAAAATATGACATTGGCAAATAAACCATTCGACAGTGACACCACATCCTCCCTGGATGGATGGGAAGAAAATATGGAAGAAGCCAAATCTCTGGAGGCAATGGATTGTTTCCAGACCAATCAAATACTCCAAGCACCGAAAGCCACATTTTTCCCCATGAAGGTATAAAATGCACCGAAATGGTCCAAAATCCATACACGACCTTTTCCATGGCTTCTTTATCTCCTCCATCGACCCTCGCCAAGAAGTCTCAAAGTTACATAGTTTAGTATTATCCCAAACATTGTCCTAGTGACCTTCAATGTGTAACCCCATCCACCGTCTTCATTATGCCCGATGATTGTAGCGCAAGTAACGACACATTTTTTTTTATGCGCATTCCGCTAAAAGTAACATTAAGCTTTACATACAAGACAATAACCAAACTGGCATAAGGAAATATGAAAATAAAATTTAAAAAAGAAGATATTTATATAAGAAGTGAATTTTATAGGAGTGGTTATAGAAAATCACGGACTACACATGAAGGCACATGGCTAGTCAAGGCACACAGGGCCACCATAATCACCAGGCTAGTGCCCATCATGTGCTTGAATGTTTGCATAAAACCGTATGGCTCGAATCAACCTAGATGGCTCGAATCACATGCTTTATTATGCCTTTTACAAATTGGATTAGAATTATTTGGTATGGATCTATTCCTGTAGCTTACGGCCTCAACCTAGATGCCTCGGCCCTTTGTTGACCTACTTGGTGATTGCTCACACAGCTCATTTTTTTTCTCCTTGGCATTATGTTGAAGCATTGGAATTGAAGTTTGGTGTTTTGCGTTGCCCTGACACCTGGGTTTTTCACTCGGTTGTCATCTCGGCTCTATACGGCTGTCGATTTTTGGTTTTTGGCAATTTGGCTCTCCACAAGACGACGCGTGGACTTAGCTCGACCCTGATTCTATCGCCTCTAGTTCTACTCATCCCGATCTTTCACAGCTCAGCCCTGATTAGTGATGTCTTTGATTTGTCTCGGTTTATTAACCGACCCAGATTGGATCTGTTGATCTTGCGCAGCCCTGGTTATTCCTAAACTAGCTCGGCCCTAGACGGCTTCAACTTGGCATGGCCCTGTGGTTGGTCTAGTCATCTTCCCGGTCTATCTAGGACACTCCTTGCATTGTTAAGCTCCAGCTCGATGGCCTTTGCTTGGCCACTTTATATTGACTCGACCTCTCTATCCCTAGTATCATTCCGCTTGAAATCGCAAAAACTTCCTCACGGACTTTCACGAGGAGAATTTCAGTTCAAGCTCCACCGAAGCTGTGCTCCCGTGGCAAGACATTTTGAGAACCACACCCATTTCTCCATCTTCAACTCCCGCGCACAGGAAGGAAGGCAAGGAAGACGCCATGACCGAGAGGTTTGTGTAGCAGGAACAGGAACAGAACTGCGAAAAAGGGACAAGAGACACTCAAACACGTTTTTCTCCCTCCATCAATGCCTACATCTTCAAGAAAAAACGTGACTACCAACCATACACGTTGAATGAGGATCCAATGAGATCCGTGTGAGGAAAAACGGGACTCTGCCCACTCCCGTCTCCCTCACGCAAGGACAGAGCATAAATTTCCACCCACCTTTGTGAGCCTTATTCGTATAGCATAAGTTTTTTTATTTTATCTTTTTTTTTTGGAGCCCCACTGTGTAGACAGAGCCGTAGAAAACAATGAACGGGCATTACAATGTGTGGTAAGCTAAGGTTGGAGCATTGGATATTTGGAAGATGGCTACAAGCAAGTGAAATCGATGTGTGTAATGTCAACTCGCCAACTCCTCTACCCTCGCAGACGTTATCATTTCAAGCATGGTTCATCTCCTTGATTTCATAATTTCATACTTTAGTTTTTCTTTTGTAACAAAATATAATTTTAAGAGCTTAGGATTATCATATATTTAATTTTCTTTAATTACTTGTAAAAAATAAATAAATAAATAAATAAGTAAATAAAATGTTGTATCATAACTCACACAATCAAAATAACCATTTTGTAGTCAACCATGAACTTCAACCCTCATTTTGAGGTGATTTAGAAAAACTACCTGACCAAACTAGATCACTACAAAGATTGTTTTATCGACAAGTTGAGGTTGACTTCCTGTAAATATGTTGACCATCTCCTGGTTTAATTAGATAAATTGTAATTTTTGGGATCACAAAGTAACCTTCGTAACTCTAGAAAAGGGAGGTTAAGCTTCCTTCGTGTACCTTGTTATGTGAGGTGTCATTTCAATCCTTGGATTGACCTCGAATGAACATTTGTGACCTTTTTGACACCCTTATAGAGCCTGTTACACTATTTTATAGTGGTAGGAAGCCGCTTAAATCTAAAAAGTTGGCTTTCATTTTGAACCACCATTTGAAACCTGGATAGAGAAATTATTATCCGCCTTCACAAACCTCTAGTACTTTTACTAGAAAATTACCTGAAACCTTCAGTTCAGAAAAATCAAATTTCGTTATCTTGGCAAAGGAATTTTGCATGCCTCTAGTCACAGTTTGACAAGGTCAAACTGGACTAAATGCGACTTGTGCTCTAGAAAACATGTCGCCATTTGAAAATATTTTTTTTTCTACTTCTCGATTTTGTCGACTCGATGAATTTTTCAATATATGGGGGAACTTGTAGGAAGTTTGTCATTGTACACTCATCCATTGAACATCAGATTTGGACGTGGTTTTCTGAGCCCTCTAAGCTCATTTATGACCAATGGCCTTAAAATCAGCCACTAATCGTAAAGAATTCCGAACTCCCCAAAGGCCTATGAACTCTTGGTATATAAGTGGGCACGTATAAATTTAATCTGTGGTGTGTTTTCTCATTGGAAGAGAAAACTTTTGAAATTGGGTTCTTAGCCTCCGAGCCCGATTTGAATGTTTTTGTAGCTAGCAAGCAGAAAATGTTAAAAGAGAGTGGTAGGACCCGTTATGATGTCAAACCACCGTGGAAACTTTTGACACATGTAAATAACTGTTTGAAACTCTATAGTGTAACTTGTTGTGTGAAACAGAACTTTTGACAAAATGGTGTTTCTCTCTCTTCCTTTCTCTTTCTCTCTCCTTGGTTACAAAATGAAGTGAAATGAAATGAATACATGTTTCTAAACCTTTTCTTTCAAATGCAAATTATAATTATTATTATATGTAAATGGGAAACTAAAGACATTAATTATGTTAGATTAGGGTGGATTCCATGCTAGTGAGTTATCACTGATTTCATGCTCACATGGTTTTACAGGATGTAAGAAAGATGACGAAAAGGCGATGTGCAATTCTTTGTAAAATGAATATATGTATAATGTAGTCTCATGCTATAGAAATGTTATATTTGAAATTTTATAATATGTATGAAATGTTGGTTTTAGGGATACCTTGGGAAATACACATTTAATCATAGGTGTAATTTTTATTCATAGTTACATGTGGTAAAAAGGATTGATATATATATATATGTTAAATGAATGTGAATTTAATATCTTTCGATGTGTTTCTAGTGTGTAATAGATGATTAAATAATTGGTGTTGTGTTTCTTACCTTGAAGATGTAATAAAGAAACCTAACCACAACAGTCAACCCTAACATAAGATTCATCCATAACTTGTCTTCATGTGGGATCCTCCTTAACATGGAAGAAATTGAAATCATAGAAAGATCTTAAACCTTGTACTCGATGACACCTCCTAGTTTAGGTAAATAAGACCCTAGTTCGTGTGTTATCGTCACGGTCGGTATGTTTAGCATTACCATTGTGAACCCGATGGTTAGGAGCGGCATAGAAAGAAAAAAATTTTTATCCTGAAGGAAGTAGATCTAACCCCTCCTTATTATCTTTTCATCTACCAAGTCATACAAATTTAGATCTAGGAATTTTTCCATCATCGAATGAATTCCTTGTGGGATCCAGATGACACAAATGGACCTAGTACAATATTTGTACTATTACTTAAACTCTTGTTAATGATCTCTTTAGTTCCTCGCAGATAAATGTGTTACCTTGGATACTAACAACATAACACCTTGGTCTTTCATGAAGGTTGTTTAGCATAAATATGTATTCTCACCTTAAACTCATTTTTGTTGGGGTGTATAGCTTTAGGTGCAATTTGAATTATTCCCATGATTGATCTCTTGGTGGGATTATATTACACAAGTGGATGTCTTGAGTTGCAGTAAAATGTGTTTAGCATGTCATGTATAAGAGAAAATAATTGGGTTGTCTCATGTTGGGTTACACAAAAATCACTTGTAGTAGTGAATCCATTGGTGAAAAGTATGTTTTAATTTTGTTTTCAAATGTTATAAAATAATGCTAATAGTGAAACCATATGCGATGTAAAAGTAAAGCATATAAGAGTAAAAAGAGATTTGAGGTTAGGAATAATTCCACTCTTGGAGTCCTTATAACTCAATTAAATTTTTCATGTGTTCGAAGAATATGAGTTTCCCTTGGTGAGATCAAACTTCAAGAAAAAAACAAAATATATATATACATAATCTAAATACAATTTCTTGTTTTAGGAATGTTGAATCGGGAAATAAAGATACCGTGATCAAATAATGTTTATGGGAAAAAGGTATCTTGAATCTAAACCACCCCCCCTTAAATCCTAATATTGCTTTCTGGACATCAAGTCAAATTCACTTGAGTTGTAAGGGTAACATGTAGACATTGAATAAACGTTTGAGAAGCATATTCTTAACATAAGAACAAGATAATTAAAGTACTTTATATGCAATTTGAATTATGCCAAATAAGTATGTAAGTTATGGAAATTTCCATAAAGGATAAAAAGCCAACTTGAAATGGTCGAACTATAAATTAAATGTGGAATGAAGTTAAGAATATGTAGGTGGAAAAAGGAGAAAATTATCCTTGCACAATAATGTTCTTCAAACGTTATTGTGTTGTGGGTTTGCCAATGAGTCATTTTCTTGTGGTTGGGTCTTTTCTAGTATTCATTCATTGGGAAAATTTTGGCATCAACATGAATATAGTGTTGTCTCTATGTGAGAAGATGACTTGTAAGTGTCATATGCATCCTTGAGCTTTTCTTTACTTGAATCCATTGTGGCGTTGTGTAGTAAGTAATGTAAGTAAAAAAAATTATCTTGGTATTTTTATTGTTATTTTTGTGTGTGTAAATTGTGGGCATTATATTTGGTATCAGAGTAGAGGTTCATGCTCTCGAACCTCTGGGGCAGATTGGAGTTGTGATGGTATTGCATGATGGTGGTGGATATTGGAAGAGTAATGTGATATAAGTGTGATGTGAACAATGATGTAATTTTGGTGTTATCAAAGCACATGTAACTTAGTGCATATTTGTTATCATGTTGATGTGCTTGTGATGAGAGTATTCACTCTCTTTTTCATTGATTCAATAAGGAATTCATGTGTGATGTACCACCTTATTGTGTGTGAAAATAATGTTATTGTGGATTGCAGAGTATTGGAGCATTTTGGCATTATGTGATATGAAGGTGTATTGAGGTATTACATGAAAAAATTGTTGTAAAGTGAATTAGATTTTATCGTGATGTTGTCACCATGTTGTAATTGGAATTGACTATATGTTGTAAGGTTATACATTGTGTTCCTCATACGTATAATTCATGTAAAATGAGATGGTTCATGTTGTGATTTAGGGAATATGGTGAGTGTATGATCCCTAGTGTGTACAAAGTTGATTGTACTTTGGGTGTAGAATGTGGTAATGTGATATATCATAACTCGTAAAACTAATGGTTGTGTTATACCCTGTATATATACCATGCATAATACGTTATGGTTAATGTGCGTGAATCACCATTGTGTTAGTGATGTAGTTATATGTTATGTTGTGGACCCTACACTAACTGACCCTAAGGGAAATCAGTAAAATGTGTATGTTTGGAGTGAGGAAATGTGTACCATTGACTAGTCACTCGAGCCAAGTATGAGATAGGAAGTGGAGCCTTACATAGGCTGAAAACCCACTTTTGTTCATTTGGTATGTGTGGCACTTGCTCAACAGGTGTCATGCATATTGTGTTTCGCAGACACCTTAGGCTCAGTAGATGGTGACTTGTACTCTTTTCTCTCTCCCGATATGGTTGTCATATGGATTCAACCTATGTGATTTTGACTATGTTGAGCCTTGTCGAAGTGGTGGTGGGATGATTCAGATAGAGATGATGATAGTTGTATTATTTGATATGTTATTTTATGAGATGAGGCTCGATGTTTCGAGTGTCAAGCAACTTGTTGCAGACTGCCCCACAGTGGCCATATAAGGCCATGTAGTTATTGTAATAATTTATTTCTATGCACGTATTTTATTCATAAGTTGAAAATTTTCCCTTTTCTTACTAGAGCCAACAATTCTATTAATTAACATGTTCTTATATTTTGGTCATTTTTTTGGTTGATGCACTAAAGAGGCATATTTTTGCAACCGATTGTGGTTATTTGGCCATTTATTTGCTTAGATTTAAAAAAATTTTAAAGTTTGAAAATCTTATAGCCTTGCCCACGGCCCTATATTTTCCACTTGGCATTTGAATGGATTTTTATGTTGGTTCTAATGTAGTAATGTGTTGGAAATAGGGTCATGGGATTCACTATGGGGTGGTGGAACCTATGGACATGCTTCGTCAGATGGGGGTACGCCGCTCCAAGGAGTTACATATAAGTAGAGGTTTGTTGAGCAATGAGTTATTATGTCACTTGGGATAGAGGTATCTGGACTCTATGCACTTAGGGCCATAGGGTGACCAGGCCTCTTTTGGGGAGCAAAAAGGAAAATTTATCTTTATTTTATTTCTTGAGGGAGGCATAAGAGACACTTGAGGGAGGCATAAGATACTTGAGGGAGGCATAAGAGACACTTGAGGGAGGCATAAGAGACTTGAGGGAGGCATAAGAGACACTTGAGGGAGGCATAAGAGACTTGTGTGTGCGTGATTAGTACACTTCGAGTTTTATTTATTTATGTTTGTGATGTTTTAGGTCGTATATATAGTTGTTGATGATGCTTTGGGAGGTATATGGAGTTATTTTGTGATGTTTTCGGAGGTGTATGGTGTTGGTGTTATTATTTATGTGTATTCTTGTGAGTCTAGTTGTGTTTTGTGATGTTGAGGTTTGACGCTCCTCTTATTTACTATGTAATATTGGATATTGTATTGGCTCTATCTTTGGTACAATCATGGTTTATGGGTCATGTGATACCCATTATATATGTATCAACATCATGATTCATTGTTTGTTAGTCACTTGTGTGTGTTGGATCTAGACCTGTGACATAATTGTTGGAAATTCTTTGTTATGTGGAGTGTGTTTTCCTTTCCTTGGTGAAATAAAAGGCCTTATGAGGGAGACAATGTGAAAGTAGGTAGTAAGATGTATCATGGGTCATTTGTATTGTGTTGAGGTTTATGGGACATCTTGATGTCGATTCATCATTGGGCACCCACAAAAATAAATAAACCTAAATCTTAAACAATGAAATAGTAAGAGTTTGAGATTAAGAAATGAATTTAAGGGAAAAGTCTAAATAAATAATAAAGTAAAATATAACTTCCAATCTTCATTTACCTCTAAGAACTTGTCTAACTTTCCTTATTCCTTATAGTCATGAATTTTGCAACAAGTATTATGCGCTAGTGACACGAGTTGTGATTGTTTCCTTTGTGTTTGTGAGTACCTCTTATTATTGGTGGCATGAACCACTGATCATTTTCCTCCTTAGTTATGATCGCCCTCTTCTAATATTGGTATCATGTTGCATCGAGGATGATGCTCTTATAAGGGGAGGGAAATGTAGTGTCTGAAAAATAAAAATAAAAAAAGAAATCAAACAATAAATAAAAATGAATAAAATGAGGGAATTGGAGGGCGATGGAGTGTGGCAGAAGATGGTGTGCTAAAAAATGTGAAGCTATATAGGTGTCAGAAATGTAAAACAAAGAAAATAATAAAAAAATAACTATCTCCCTTCGACATGCATCATCCCATCCTGTCTCAAATCAAGAGCTTTAAACAGGTAAGGGCATCCTATGCGACCCGTAGACTTGTCATTTTCCTTGCATCATAATAGGAACACTCGATTAGAGATCCAACGGCATTCATCACGTTGAAACCGAGTTAACATTGTAAATTTAGCAATACTAGATAATTGTAGTGAGGCGGGGCAATTTTCCTTCGACGTCATGGTTCACGACAATGCATAGAAGACATGTGTTTCCTCACGAGATAGTAGCATTGTTTCATCTATGCAACAAACAAGTCTTTAACCTAATTCAAATTGACACATACTCCCAACTTGTCAAAAAAATACAAGCCTAGAACATGGTATGGACATCCATCAAAGCAAAAGACACTGCTTTTTCTAGATGTTGGAGTGGCAATGGCTCCGATACACTTGTATGCAAGAATGTGGAAGCATAGAAAGACACATGAACCGCTTGACGTAATGTATTAAGAAAAGAAAATGTGGTTTTATGGATGACTATGATAGCAAGATATTTACAATATGGGTTTGTTAAAAAGGATTTATCACCCTGGATAAAGAAAATTTTCTTGGGTCAAACTATATCAGGTAGGAGATGCTAAAATTGAATGACAAGAGCTTTGGCTATGATCTTATATGAAACATTTAACAGAGTGATGGGATGCCAATTACTAATTAGCTCGTGATCTCTCGGGTTTACGAATGAATTTTATATTCCCTTTGTGTATATGGGGGCCAAGTGTCTAGGTCTAGAATCCTTCCATATAAACTTGATGGATATCTAGACCAATAGTGTCCCAAAGACACTTATAAATTTTGCAACGAAATCCATCATAGTCACGAGCTCTTGTCATTAGCCATCTACATGGCCACTTCATATCGATCCTCAATAAAGAGAAGATGATCGCGGGAAATGATTTACACTAATTTTTTTGAATTGGATTGAAGCCAAATACTATTTCAAAGTAGAATTCCACTCATGCGACGAGGATTAGGCTTGGAAAACTTGTTTGTAACGTTTAACAAATGCCTAGAACATGAACCTGTCAATCCATGAGTCACATTTTACCATCACACATGGCCCTAATTTTCTTGGAGGAATTTTTTCCTTTGAGTATTTCAAAGAATTATTTGAACTTCAGTCCCAAACTTTGAGCCAATGGACTAGGCGCAAACTTTGGTACCAAAAGCATTCTAATTATCATTGATTTTAATTTTATATCTTAGTCCAATATTATAATGGTTGTGTTATACCTGTATAATATTTAAATTTTATTTTAAAGGTATGATATTATAAAATTTATTTCAAGGAAAATACAAATTCATCGGGTAATTATATTTCCTAAAATGATGTCGACGATGGAAGGAAAATGCTTCCTCTTCAAAGCCCTAACCGACCCTGCTCCATTATGCCCTAAACTTGATGTTGTTGGAGTCCTTGGCGGTGACCTACACACCGGAGGTGATGGGAATGGTGGTGGTGGTGCTAGACGGGAGGAGAAGCTTGGAAAATTAGGGAGGCAGGGGCAGTTCGGATGTAGCGGTGGTGGTAGGTCTCAAAGCCCGGATACTACACATAAATCCTTCCCCTGAAGTCGCCAAAGTGGTTATCTCGAGGTAGAATGCATCCACTTTCGGGTCTCCATAGATTGTGGAAAAAGAAGATGTTACTCATGTGATTAAGTTATTTTGTGTTCAGAGGTAACTAAATCTATTTCCACCCTCCAAGATTCTGCCCTTATTTGTCAATTTAATTGTTTTTTGCCTCGAAATGAAGATCTACACAAATGGATATTTTCTACTTGGACCACTAACTATGAGATTCACTTATGTTGCAAAGGATTTTTTATTGATCATTTCTTCTCTCCTAAAGGGTGTCAAAAGATTCTTGATGAGGGTCCGTTATTTTGGGGTAGGGTACTTTTTTCTTACTCTTATGATTTTTGGATTTTAATCCTTCTACTATGGTAGTTTCGAAAATTTCGGTTTGGGTTTGCCTCCGCAATCTTCCTCTCCCCTTTTTGCACCCTATGCTTTGTGTTACTATTGGTGATTATATTGGTAGATTCATCATGATGGATGATGAGCAATCTAAGTAATGGTTGCTCACTTATGCTCGTATATGCGTTGAGTTGGATTTAGCAAAGGTATTTCCGAAAAGTTGGAATTAATCCATGATGACTTCAAGTGGATTCAAACTCTTAATTATGAGAACATGGACTTTTGATGTCGGGTTTGATATCACACTAGGAACCTTTAGGAGGATTTCCCACTATCACTAAATAAGAAAAAATAGAATAAGAACAAAAGTGTTTCTCCATGGCCTAAAGGCTAACATCCATTTTTAGCATGGAAGTCAAAGAATGTTCTAACCTTGAACATTCAAAAGATATGAATGTTGAGATTCCAATATTGGCATTTGTGCTTTAAGAGGTCATATGTATCTAAGTCTTCTAATTACGACCCCAGTAAGGATAATGTTTACCTTGATCCTTTGCTCGAATTGGCTACCTAGCAGGTGTCATGGACTGTTGTCATGTGATCTACAGAGATGAAGGGGCTCTTTGAGACTCATGTTTCTCATTTTTTTCGGTGTCGAGTGACTTTGTTTTTGGTGTTCCTCAGATGTATTTGTAGCTTGGCATTGTTTTGTTGTTTTTCTAGGCATAGCCTAATGTGATTGTGGTTTTGGGGCGTACTCTCATACTGCTCCATTTTTGTTGAAAGAATCTTGTATCGTTTTACATTTAATATAATATAATTAGTTCTTTTTCATAAAATAAATAAATAAATAAAATAATTTTCATATATTCATATTTAATTGCAATATATTATGGTTATCATAATATATTATAAGTGGAAAACACTTTCCATCTATATCAAGCACACGGAAAACAACATTAGGAACAATATCACAAGATGAATAATGCATGATTCTTATTCATTAATATATAGTAATAAACACGATTATTATGTATAACAAATTACACGTCACAACCAAAAATGAAGTTTGATTGTTTTGATAACATTGAACACCTATAATTGACAAAGATATCGTATCCCAATCGATTATGCATGATTCTTGTTCAATATATAATAATATATATTATGTTCATCAATCACACGATAAGATATGCATCGATTTTATAGAGATAATTAATTTAGCACAATCTTGGACTTTTAAGGAGAAAGTATGAATCACAAGGGCCATAATTAATGTGCATTCAAAGATGATGTATTATTATTGTATGGTGTGGATGAAATGAGGTGAGAAAATAAAAAGCAGAAGAGTGTGCAAATCTAATAATAGTGTTTGGAAAAGGGATAAATTTCAGAAGCAGAGTGCAGCTTCCCAAGAAGATTTAAACACCCACCCTATCCTTGCAAGAAGAACTAAACAATTTCGATGCCCTTCGATAGACACGTGATATCCTGGAGTTATTTTTGATGCTTTAGGAGGTTTATGGTGTTGGTGTTATGATTTATGTGTATTCTTGTGAGTCCAGCTTGTGTTTTGTGATGTTGAGGTTTTACGCTCCTCTTATTTACTATGTAATATTGGATATTGTATTGGCACTATGTTGGTACAGTCATGGTTTATGGGTCATGTGATACCCATTATATATGTATAAATATCGAGGATTCATTGTTTGTTAGTCACTTGTGTGTGTTGGATATAGACATGTGACATAATTGTTGGAAATTCTTTGTTATGTGGACTATGTGTTTTCTTTTCCTTAGTGAAATAAAAGGCCTTATGAGGGAGACAATCAAAAGTAGGTAGCAAGATGTCTCATGGGTCATTTGTATTGTGTTGAGGTTTATGGGACATCTTGATCTTAGTTCATCACTGGGCACCCACAAAAATAAATAAACCTAAATCTTGAAACAATGAAATAGTAAGAGTTTGAGATTAAGAAATGAATTTAAGGGAAAAGTCTAAATAAATAATAAAGTAAAATATAACTTCCAATCTTCATTGAACTCTAAGAACTTGTCGAACTTTCCTTATAACTTATAGTCACGAATTTTGCAACAAGTATTATGCGCTAGTGACATGAGTTGTTATTGTTTCCTCTCGTGTTTGTGAGTACCTCTTATTATTGGTGGCATGAACCACTAATCATTTTCCTCCTTAGTTATGATCACCTCTTCTAAGATTGTATCATGTCGCATCGAGGACGATGCTCTTATAAGGGGAGGGAAATGTAGTGCCTGAAAAATAAATCAAACAATAAATAAAAGGAGGGAATTGGAGGGCGGTGGAGTGTGGTAGAAGATTGCATGCAACAAATGTGAAGTTGTATAGGTGTTAGAAATGCAAAACAAAAAGAATAATTAAAAACCTATCTCCTTCAACGTGCATCGTCCCATCCTATGTCAAATCAAGAGCATTAGACAGTAAGGGCATCCTATGCGATCTATGCACTGTCATTTTCCATTACATCATAATACGAACAATCGATGAGAGATCCAATGACATTCATCATGTTGAAACCGAGTTAACATTTTAAATTTAGCAATATTGGATAATTGCAGTGAGGGAAGGGTAGTTTTGCTTTAACACCATGGCTACGCCGACGACAATGCACTGAAGACATGGGTTTCCTCACGAGATAGTAGCATTGTTTCAACTATGCAACAAACAGTCTTCAACTTGATTCAAATTGACACGCACTCCCACTGTGTAAAAGAATATAAGCCTAGAACATGGTATGGACATCCATCAAAGCAAAAGACACTTTTTTCTAGATGTTGCATTTGCAGAATGGCTCCAATAGACTGTCAGATGCAAGAATGTGGAATCATAGAAAGACGCATGAACCGCTTCATGAGAATGTATTAAGAAAAGAAAAACATGGTTTTATGGACGACTATGATAGCAAGATATATACAAAATGGGTTTGTTAAAAAGGCTTTATCACCCTTGGATAAAGCCAATTTCCTTGGGTCAAATTATATAAGGTAGGGGATACTAAAATTGAATGACAAGAGCTTTGGCTACAATCTTATATGAAACATTTAGCAGAGTGATGGGACGCCAATTACTAATTAGCTCGTGATCTCCGTGTTTACGAATGAATTTGATATTCCCTTTGTGTATATGGGGGCCAAGTGTCAGGTCTGAATCCTTCCATATAAACTTGATGGATATCTAGACCAATAGTGTCCCAAAGAACCTTGTAAATTTTGCAAGGAAATTCATCATAGTCACGAGCCTTGTCATTAGCCATCTACATGGCCACTTCATATAGATCCTCAATAAAGAGAAGATGATCACGGAAATGATTTGCACTAAAAAAATTTGAATTGGATAGAAGTCAAACACTATTTCAAAGCATAATTCCACTCATGCGACAAGGATTAGGCTTGGAAAACTTGTTTGTAATGTTTAACAAATGCCTAGAACATGAACTGTCAATCCATGAGTCACATTTTCCATCACAGATGGTGCTAATTTTCTTGGAGGAATTTTTTCCTTTGAGGATTTCAAAGAATTACTGCGAAACTCAGTCCCAAACTTTGAGCCAATGGACTAGGGTGCAAAGTTTGGTACCAAAAGCATTCTAATTATCATTGATTTTAATTTTATATCTTAGTCCAATATTATAATGGTTGTGTTATACCCTGTATAATATTTAAATTTTATTTTAAAGGTATGATATTATAAAATTTATTTCAAGGAAAATACAAATTCATTGGGTAATTATATTTCCTAAAATGATGCTGACGACTGGAAGGAAAACGCTTCCTCTTCTGAGCCCTAACCGACCTGCTCCATTATGCCCTAAACTTGATGTTGTTGGAGTCCTTGGCGGTGACCTACACACTTGGAGGTGATGGGAATGCTGGTGGTGGTGCTAGACGGGAGGAGAAGCTTGGAAAATTAGGGAGGCAGGGGCATTTGGGATCTAGTGGTGGTGGTAGGTCTCAATTCCTGGATACTACACATAAATCCTTCCTCGAAGTCGCCAAAGTGGTTATCCGAGGTAGAATGCATCCACTTTGGGTCTATATAGATTGTGGAAAAGAAGAAGTTACTCATGTGATTAAGTTATTTTGTGTTCGAGGTAACTAAATCTATTTCCACCCTCCAAGATTCTACCCTTATTCACAATTTAATTGTTTTTTGCCTCGAATCAAGATCTACACAAATGGATATTTTCTACTTGGACCACTGACTGTGAGATTCACTTATGTGCAAAGGATTTTTTATTGATCATTTCTTCTCTCCTGAGGGTGTCAAAAGATTCTTGATGAGGGTCCTTTATTTTGGGGTAGGCTACTTTTTTCTTACTCTATGATTTTTGGATTTTAATCCTTCTACTATGGTAGTTTCAAAAATGTCGGTTTGGGTTTGCCTCCGCAATCTTCCTCTTCCCTTTTGCACCCTATTCTTTGTGTTACTATTGGTGATTATATTGGTAGATTCATCACAATGGATGATGAGCAATCTAAGTAAGGGTTGCTCACTTATGCTCGTATATGCGTTGAGTTGGATTTCAGCAAAGGTATTTCCGAAAAGTTGGAATTAATCCATGCGACTTCAAGTGGATTCAAACTCTTAATTATGAGAACATGGACTTTTGATGTCGGGTTTGATATCACACTAGGAACCTTTAGGAGGATTTCCCACTATCACTAAATAAGAATAAATAGAATAAGAACAAAAGTGTTTCTCCGTGGCCTAAAGGTGACATCCATTTTTAGCATCGGAAGTCAAAGAATGTTCTAACCTTGAACATTCAAAAGATATGAATGTTGAGATTCCCCTATTGGAATTTGTGCTAAGAGGTCATATGTATCTAAGTCTTCTAATTACGACCCCAAAGAAGGATAATGTTTACCTTGATCCTTTGCTCGAATTGGCTACTAAAGTGTCCCTGGATTTGTTGTCATGTGATCTATAGAGATGAAGGGGCTCTTTGAGACTCATGTTTCTCATTTTTTTCGGCGTCGGGTGACTTTGTTTTTGGTGTTCCTCGATGTATTTGTAGCTTGGCATTGTTTTGTTTTTTTCTAGGCATAGCCTAATGTGATTGTGGTTTTGGTGCGTACTCTCATACCGCCAATTTTTGTTGAAAGAATCTTTTATCGTTTTACATTTAATATAATATAATTAGTTCTTTTTCATAAAATAAATAAATAAATAAAATAATTTTCATATATTGAGATTTAATTGCAATATATTATGGTTATCATAATATATTATAAGTGGAAAACACTTTCCATCTATATCAAGCACATGGAAAACAACATTAGGAACAATATCACAAGACGAATAATGCATGATTATTATTCATTAATATATAGTAATAAACACGATTATTATGTATAACAAATTACACGTACAACCAAAAATGAAGTTGGATTGTTTTGATAACATTGAACACCTATAATGACAAAGATATCGTATCCCAATAAGGATTATGCATGATTCTTGTTCAATATATAATAATAAATATTATGTTCATCAATCACACGATAAGATATGCATCGATATTATAGAGATAATTAATTTAGCGCAATCTTGGACTTTTAAGGAGAAAGTATGAATCACAAGGGCCATAATTAATGTGCCTTTGAAAGATGATGTATTATTATTGTATGGTGTGGATGAAATGAGGTGAGAAAATAAAAAGGGAAGAGTGTGCGTCTAATAATAGTGTTTGGCAAAGGGATAAATTTTGTAGCGCAGTAATGCAAATTGCCCAAGAAGATCGAACACCCACCCTATCCTTGCAGCAACTAAATAGAAATTCGATGCCCTTCGATAGACATGTGATATCCGGAGTTATTTTGTGATGCTTTAGGAGGTGTATGGTGTTGGTGTTATGATTTATGTGTATTTTTGTGAGTCCAGCTTGTGTTTTGTGATGTTTAGGTTTTACGCTCCTCTTATTTACTATGTAATATTGGATATTGTATTGGCACTATGTTGGTATAGTCATGGTTTATGGGTCATGTGATACCCATTATATATGTATAAATATCATGTTTCATTATTTGTTAGTCACTTGTGTGTGTTGGATATAGACTCGTGACATAATTGTTGGAAATTCTTTGTTATGTGGACTATGTGTTTTCCTTTCCTTGGTGAAATAAAAGGCCTTATGAGGGAGACAATGTGAAAGTAGGTAGCAAGATGTCTCATGGGTCATTTGTATTGTGTTGAGGTTTATGGACATCTTGATGTCGGGCCATCACTGGCACCCACAAAAATAAATAAACCTAAATCTTAAACAATGAAATAGTAAGAGTTTGAGATTAAGAAATAAATTTAAGGGAAAAGTCTAAATAAATAATAAAGTAAAATATAACTTCCAATCTTCATTGAACTCTAAGAACTTGTCGAACTTTCCTTATAACTTATAGTCACGAATTTTGCAACAAGTATTATGCGCTAGTGACATGAGTTGTTATTGTTTCCTCTGTGTTTGTGAGTACCTCTTATTATTGGTGGCATGAACCACTAATCATTTTCCTCCTTAGCTATGATCACCCTCTTCTAAGATTGGTATCATGTCGCATCGAGGAAGATTCTCTTATAAGGGGAGGGAAATGTAGTGCCTGAAAAATAAATCAAACAATAAATAAAAGGAGGGAATTGGAGGGCGGTGGAGTGTGGTAGAAGATCGCATGCAACAAATGTGAAGTTGTACAGTGTCGTAAATGCAAAACAAAAAGAATAATTAAAAACTATCTCCCTTCAACGTGCATCATCCGCATCCTATGTCAAATCAAGAGCATTAGCAGTAAGGGCATCCTATGCGATCTACTGACTGCCTGTCATTTTCCCTTACATCATAATACGAACACTCGATTAGAGATCCAATGACATTCATCATGTTGAAACCGAGTTAACATTTTAAATTTAGCAATATGGATAATTGCAAAGGTGAGGGCAGGTAGTTTTGCTTTGACGCCATGGCTGCCGACAATGCAGAGAAGACATCTATTTTGGTCACGAGATAGTAGGATTGTTTCAACTATGCAACAAAAACAGTCTTCAACCTGATTCAAATTGACACGCACTCCTAGCCCGTAAAAAAATATAAGCCTAGAACATGGTATGGACATCCATCAAAGCAAAAGACACTTTTTTTCTAGATGTTGCATTTGCAATGGCTCCAATAGACTTGTATGCAAGAATGTGGAATCATAGAAAGACGCATGAACTGCTTGATAGAATGTATTAAGAAAAGAAAAACATGGTTTTATGGACGACTATGATAGCAAGATATATACAAAATGGGTTTGTTAAAAAGGCTTTATCACCCTTGGATAAAGCCAATTTTCTTGGGTCAAATTATATATGGTAGGGATGCTAAAATTTAATGACAAGAGATTTGGCTACAATCTTATATGAAACATTTAGCAGAGTGATGGGACGCCAATTACTAGTCACTCATGATCTTTAGGTTTACGAATGAAATTGATATTCCCTTTGTGTATATGGGGGCCAAGTGTCTAGGTCTGGAATCCTTCCATATAAACTTGATGGATATCTAGACCAATAGTGTCCCAAAGACCCTTGTAAATTTTGCAAGGAAATTCATCATAGTCACGAGCCTTGTCATTAGCCATCTACATGGCCACTTCATATAGATCCTCAATAAAGAGAAGATTATCGGGGAAATGATTTGCACTAAATTTTTTTGAATTGGATAGAAGTCAAACACTATTTCAAAGCATAATTCCACTCATGCGATGAGGATTAGGCTTGGAAAACATGTTTGTAACGCTTAACAAATGCCTAGAACATGAACCGTCAATGCATGAGTCACATTTTACCATCACGAGATGGAGGAATTTTTTCGTTTGAGGATTTCAAATAATTATTAAACTTAGGTCCCAAACTTTGAGCCAATGGACTAGGGCGCAAAGTTTGGTACCAAAAGCATACTAATTATCATTGATTTTTATTTTATATCTTAGTCCAATATTATAATGGTTGTGTTATACCCTCGTATAATATTTAAATTTTATTTTAAAGGTATGCTATTATAAAATTTATTTCAAGGAAAATACAAATTCATCGGGTAATTATATTTCCTAAAATGATGCCGACGATTTGGAAGGAAAACGCTTCCTCTCTCGAGCCATAACCGACTTGCTCCATTATGCCCTAAACTTGATGTTGTTGGAGTCCTTGGTGGTGACCTACACACTGGAGGTGATGGGAATGGTGGTGGTGGTGCTAGACAGAGGAGAAGCTTGGAAAATTAGGGAGGCAAGGGGCGATTCGGATCTAGCGGTGGCGGTAGGTCTCAAAGCTGGATACTACACATAAATCCTTCCCTAAAATCGCCAAAGTAGTTATCCGAGGTAGAATGCATCCACTTTCGGGTCTCCATAGATTGTGGAAAAAGAAGATGTTACTCATGTGATTAAGTTATTTTGTGTCGTGAGGTAACTAAATCTATTTCCACCCTCCAAGATTCTCGCCCTTATTTGTCAATTTAATTTTTTTTGCTTCGAATCAAGATCTACACAAATGGATATTTTCTACTTGGACCACTTGATCGTGAGATTCACTTATGTGCAAAGGATTTTTATTGATCATTTCTTCTCTCCTAGAGGGTGTCAAAAGATTCTTGATGAGGGTCCTTTATTTTGGGGTAGTGCTACTTTTTTCTTACTCTATGATTTTTGGATTTTAATCCTTATAGTATGGTAGTTTCGAAAATGTCGGTTTGGGTTTGCCTCCGCAATCTTCCTCTTCCATTTTTGCACCCTATTCTTTGTGTTACTATTGGTGATTATATTGGTAGATTCATCACGATGGATGATGAGCAATCTCAAGTAAGGGTTGCTCACTAATGCTCGTATATGCGTTGAGTTGGATTTCAGCAAAGGTATTTCCGAAAAGTTGGAATTAATCCATGCCGACTTCACGTGGATTCAAACTCTTAATTATGAGAACATGGACTTTTGATGTGGGGTTTGATACCACACTAGGAACCTTTAGGAGGATTTCCCACTATCACTAAATAAGAAAAAATAGAATAAGAACAAAAGTGTTTCTCCGTGGCCTAAAGGTGACATCCATTTTTAGCATCGGAAGTCAAAGAATGTTCTAACCTTGAACATTCAAAAGATATGAATGTTGAGATTCCCGTATTGGCATTTGTGCTAAGAGGTCATATGTATCTAAGTCTTCTAATTACGACCCCCAAAGGATAATGTTTACCTTGATCCTTTGCTCGAATGGCTACCTAAAGCAGTGTCATGGATTGTTGTCATGTGATCTACAGAGATGAAGGGGCTCTTTGAGACTCATGTTTCTCATTTTTTTCGGCGTCGAGTGTATTTGTTTTTGGTGTTCCTCGATGTATTTGTAGCTTGGCATTGTTTTGTTGTTTTTCTAGGCATAGCCTAATGTGATTGTGGTTTTGGGGCGTACTCTCACACCGCCAATTTTTTTTTGAAAGAATCTTGTATCGTTTTTACATTTAATATAATATAATTAGTTCCTTTTCATAAAATAAATAAATAAATAAAATAATTTTCATATATTGAGATTTAATTGCAATATATTATGGTTATCATAATATATTATAAGTGGAAAACACTTTCCATCTATATCAAGCACACGGAGAACAACATTAGATACAATATCACAAGACGAATAATGCATGATTATTATTCATTAATATATAGTAATAAACACGATTATTATGTATAACAAATTACACGACAACAAAAATGAAGTTGGATTGTTTTGATAACATTGAACACCTATAATTCGACAAAGATATCGTATCCCAATCAGGATTATGCATGATTCTTGTTCAATATATAATAATAAATATTATGTTCATCAATCACATGATAAGATATGCATCGATATTACAGAGATAATTAATTTAGCGCAATCTTGGACTTTTAAGGAGAAAGTATGAATCACAAGGGCCATAATTAATGTGCACCGAAAGATTATTTATTATTATTGTATGATGTGGATGAAATGAGGTGAGAAAATAAAAAGCAGGAAGAATGTGCAATCTAATAATAGTGTTTGCAAAGGGATAAATTTCAGTAGCGCAGAGTGCGCTTGCCTAAGAAGATCCGAACACCCACCCTATCCTTGCAGAACTAAACAGAATTTCGATGCCCTTCGACAAACACGTGATATCCGGAGTTATTTTGTGATGCTTTAGGAGGTGTATGGTGTTGGTGTTATGATTTATGTGTATTTTTGTGAGTCCAGGTTGTGTTTTGTGATGTTGAGGTTTTACGCTCCTCTTATTTACTATGTAATATCGATATCAGATTGGCACTATGTTGGTATAGTCATGGTATTTGGGTCATGTGATACCAGTGGTATATGTATCAACATCATGATTCATTGTTTGTTAGTCACTTGTGTGTGTTGGATCTAGGCCTGTGACATAATTGTTGGAAATTCTTTGTTATGTGGACTATGTGTTTTCCTTTCCTTGGTGAAATAAAAGGCCTTATGAGGGAGACAATCGTGAAAGTAGGTAGCAAGATGTCTCATGGGTCATTTGTATTGTGTTGAGGTTTATGGGACATCTTGATGTCGGGATTATTACCGGGCACCCACAAAAATAAATAAACCTAAATCTTAAACAATGAAAAAGTAAGAGTTTGAGATTAAGAAATGAATTTAGGGGAAAATTCTAAATAAATAATAAAGTAAAATATAACTTCCAATCTTCATTGAACTCTAAGAACTTGTCGAACTTTCCTTATAATTTATAGTCACGAATTTTGCAACAAGTATTATGCGCTACTGGTGACATGAGTTGTTATTGTTTCCTCTGTGTTTGTGAGTACCTCTTATTATTGGTGGCATGAACCACTAATCATTTTCCTCCTTAGTTATGATCACCCTCTTCTAAGATTGGTATCATGTTGCATCGAGGACGATGCTCTTATAAGGGGAGGGAAATGTAGTGCCTGAAAAAATAAATCAAACAATAAATAAAAGGAGGGAATCGAGGGCGGTGGAGTGTGGTAGAAGATTGCATGCAACAAATGTGAAGTTGTATAGGTGTCGAAAAAAAAAGAATAATTAAAAAAACTATCTCCCCTTCAACGCATCGTCCCATCCTATGTCAAATCAAGAGCATTAGATGGTAAGGGCATCCTATGCAATCTACAGACTGTCATTTTCCCTTACATCATAATACGAACACTCGATTAGAGATCCAATGACATTCATCATGTTGAAACCGAGTTAACATTTTAAATTTAGCAATATTGGATAATTGCGGTGAGGGAGTGGTAGTTTTGCTTTGACGCCATGGCCGCCGACAATGCATGAGAAGACATAGATGCCGACATTGGAGGTGATGGGAATGGTGGTGGTGGTGCTGCAGACGGGAGGAGAAGCTTGGAAAATTAGGGAGGCAAAGGGCTTCGGATCTAGCGGTGGCGGTAGGTCTCAAAGCCGGATGCTACACATAAATCCTTCCCGAAGTAGCGGTGGTTATCCGAGGTAGAATGCATCCACTTTCGGGTCTCCATAGATTGTGGAAAAGAAGATGTTACTCATGTGATTAAGTTATTTTGTGTTCAAGTAACTAAATCTATTTCCACCTCCAAGAATCTGCCTTATTTGTCAATTTAATTGTTTTTTGCCTCGAATCAAGATCTACACAAATGGATATTTTCTACTGGACCACTCGACCGTGAGATTCACTTATGTGCAAAGGATTTTTTATTGATCATTTCTTTCTAAGACAGGTGTCAAAGATTTTTATGAGGGTCCTTTATTTTGGGGTAGAGCTACTTTTTTTCTTACTCTATGATTTTTGGATTTTAATCCTTCTACTATGGTAGTTTCGAAAATGTTGGTTTGGGTTTGCCTCCGCAATCTTCCTCTTCCTTTTTGCACCCTACGCTTTTGTTTCTATTGGTGATTATATTGGTAGATTCATCACGATGGATGATGAGCAATCTAAATAAGGGTTATTCACTTGTGCTCGTATATGCGTTGAGTTGGATTTCAGCAAAGGTATTTCGAAAAGTTGGAATTAATCCATGATGACTTCAAGTGGATTCAAACTCTTGATTGTGAGAACATGGCCTTTTGATGTCGGCTTAGCTATCACACTAGGAACCTTTAGGAGGATTTCCCGCTATCACTAAATATGAATAAATAGAATAAGAACAAAGGTGTTTCTCTCTGTGGCCTAAACGCCGACATCCATTTTTAGCATTGGAAGTCAAAGAATGTTCTAACCTTGAACATTCAAAAGATATGAATGTTGAGATTCCCCTGTTGGCATTTGTGCTAAGCAGTCATATGTATCTAAGTCTTCTAATTACGACCCCAGTAAGGATAATGTTTACCTTGATCCTTTGCTCGAATTGGCTCCCTAGCAGGTGTCATGGACTATTGTTATGTGATCTACGGAGAAGAAGGGGCTCTTTGAGCCTCATGTTTCTCATTCTTGTTCGGCGTCGGGTGACTTTGTTTTTGGTGTTCCTCAGATGTATTTGTAGCTTGGCGTTGTTTTGCTGTTTTTCTAGGCATGGCCTAATGTGATTGTGGTTTTGGGACGTAGTCTCACACCGCAATTTTTGTTGAAAGAAACTTATATCGTTTTGCATATAATACAATATAATTAGCTCTTTTCATAAAATAAATAATTAAATTTCCATATATTGAGATTTAATTGCAATATATTATAGTTATCGTAATATATTATTAGTGGAAAACACTTTCCATCTATATCAAGCGCACGGAAAACAACATTAGGAACAATATCCCAAGATGAATAATGCATGATTCTTATACATTAATATATAATAATAAACACGATTGTTATGTTTAACAAATTACACGTACAACCAAAAATGAAGGTCGATTGTTTTGAAAACATTGAACACCTATAATTTACAAAGATACCGTATCCCAATCAGGATTATGCATGATTCTTCGTTTAATATATAAAAATAAATATTATGTTTATCAATCACACGATCAGAGATGCATCGATATTACAGAGATAATTAATTTAGCGCAACCTTGGACATTTAAGGAGAAAGTATGAATCACAAGGGCCATAATTAATGTGCACTGAAAGCTGATGTATAATTATTGTATGGTGTGGATGAAATGAGGTGAGAAAATAAAAAGCAGGAAGAGTGTGCAGTCTAATAATAGTGTTTGGCAAAGGGATAAATTTCGTAGCGCAGAGTGCAGCTGCCCAAGAAGATCTGAACACCCACCCTCTCCTTGCAGCAACTAAACAGACTTTCGATTCCCTTGGACAGACACGTGGCGCAGTCCTCCTGGACATATCTCTCCAGCACATCTCCATCCCATATAACGTCAGATTGGAAGAAACGGCAGTCGTTCCGAGAGCAAATTTAATCCCACTCACAGGCGCTTTAGTCGACAGTTTCTCCATGAGACCGCGAGCGGCAACATTAAATTTAATATCCGTATCGTTATTGACGTTGACGAGGCCATACCAGAAGTTGTTGTCCAACTGCGACAAAAACTGTAATTCCGTAGCGAAGGAAGCAGTATTCGAGCTGAACACGGGCGCCTACGGCGTTCGGGCAATCGCGGCGGACCAAGTTCACCGCCTGCACCGAGCACGCCCGGCAGTCGGCGGGCGAAAGATCTCCTCTGCATTGCAGACGACCCGACACTTTGTTCTCATTCCCGTAAACGGAACTGCTGAAGCCCGAGTACGCTACCTTGTCCGTCAAATCTTGTAACAACGCCTTGAGGTTTGTGTCGAATTGTGTGCCGTTGGAGTATTTCTCAACGTTACATGCTGCGTATATCTCTCCATCGTTCGACATTAATTTGTCCACCACAATAACACCAGATTCACTACATTCTCCTACGATAACCAAATGCAGAATTAAGACGGACGCAAGATATAGCAGCACTGCTACGCTTTCCCCTCCACGAAAATACATTTTAGCAGCTTTCAATGGGAAATATGATCCGCATTTCTGTTAATATAGAACCAAAACACGAATGGAGATCGATATTTTGCACGATAAATGCTGACTTTGACTGGGTTTTTACATTTTGGGTTTTCAGAACTAGAAGGTTTGGAGTTTACATGCTTGTTTCGGAAAGTAAACCGTGTCAACGATGAAACAATTGATCGATTCTGAGAACGTGGGCGCCGCACCATCCACAAACCAAGTCAACCTTTGTTGAGTGGTGGGTTTGGCACAAATTAATTACAAATTTACAAAAACGTAGATTAATGGTGCACCGAAAAAGAGGCTACAAATGTTTATAATTGACTCATACTGTAAATCCGTGCTTGTGGGGTCACCGAGATTAGTCGTACGGCTCTTCGAGAGCGACACTTCCTTCGATACCGTCTTGTTAAGAGGCATGCCAAAATAACATATTAACAGTCTAAATAAAATTTGGACCAATATCTAAAGCTCTAATCATGGCTAAAATTAATGCCCATTTGATTCATTCGTATGTCTTCTCAAAGTCAATTTAACAAATGCCTGGAACATGAACTATTGATTTGTGAGTCGCATTTTACCATCACACGTGGCCCTAATTTGCAAGGAGAAATGTTTTCCTTTGAGGATTTGAAAGAATTACTTCGAAACTCAGTCCCAAACTTTGAGACAATGGAGTAGAAGCAAATTTTTGTACCACAAGCATTCTAATTATCATTGATTTTGATTTTAGATCTAAGTCCAAAACTCGGAGCTGCAGGGGCTTAGAGAAAGGATTTCCATCTAGTGCCACCACCACCCAACTGATCAAGGAGGAGGTGGCAAAATAAGAGCTACACATAATTTAGGCCCAGTTGTCACCCATAAATTTTGAGGAACCTAGTAATCCTAGTCATATCATCATCCCACCACCGGGTTCTACATGGATAGTAGAGGTGGATGTTGCCTATGCAAGTAACATGGCTTGGGAACTAAGTCCACAAAGTTGCTTGATATTATTTGGCGTGGGCCCCGATCAATCAGTGGTCGTGTTGAGGAAAAAATTTCCCTTATGACAAAAAGGGCACCTAGGTTATCAAGGTATGTGAAATCGATGGGAAGGTGGTAAAAAGGATCAATTCTAGCATCGGGCCCATTGGAAGAGAAAAATGTTGTCAAAATACAAAAATTATTGAGTGGACAACATATCCCTCACAAATTGTTTAGGAACCCGATCCGATCCACATCAAATATTGAACCAAGTTAACAAGGCCTCGTAGTCGCACTCAATCTAAGACGTCGGGACATAAAATATGAATTTATTACACCTAAAGTACCATGCCTCTCTTTCGGTAGCTATCTATCGCATCATAAGGTGCCCACATTTGTCCATGGGTAACTCAACAATATTAAAGTCACATCGATGACCCAATATGTATAAGGGATTTCATTATTTATCCGTTGCCAAAGATCTCGATGTTTCAACCACATCATTCAAGCATAGATGTTGATGATGCAAGATGGTTGGATTTCAATAATAAAGAGTGCCGAGATGGCCCGATTGGTGGCGTGTGTTCCATAATCTACAAAGAAGGGCCACAATTTTTGGGAAATTAAATAAATTAAACCCCCACATGCCCCATCATGATCGTGGAGTAATCATTAGGTTGTCGTGCCAAATGGTTTTACAAAATAGAGTCAACTAAAACCAAGAACTTCAACTTCCTCTAAGCAAAAACATCCATATTCATAATTTTTTAACGAGCCTCTATAAATACACATGCAATCGTACTCAAGAAGATTCCTCACATTCCATGAAATTTAATTCATTAGAAACGTGAGTCAAGGGCCATATCATTAGAATCTAGGACATCTATGGCATCAAATTGGTTTTACAAGAATTGAGCATTGTTGTACTTTAGAAAATATCAGTTCACTTTCCTTCATCCGAAAACTCAATATTATATTCATCCTTTGGCTTGACAGTGGTGTCGTGGGAAGATTCAAGCCTATTTGAAGGGTCGTGTGAGCTAGATGTGAAGAGCGATTGAGATGTAATAAGTGTTGAGAGAGGTCAAAATGCGTTTGATCGCCACTTTTGATGTGATCTATAACTTGATAAATATAGTTGGATACTCTTCATAATCTAGTTTTAGGGTGCATAAAGAAACCATAGTATGTTCCTTAACAACCGGCTCTTTTGATTCATGTTAGGTATCACTTTGTCCCGAGATGCATTATTCTTGTTTTTCATCCCCTGCGTTTTTCATACTTCCTCTTGTTGGGGTTTAGATGTCTTAATAACCAATTTGGATGAGGGGCGATTGTGTGTAAAATAAAGAAAACAATATTTGATCTTCTCGATCGAGCCCCGATAGTGAAAGAAGGTATTATGCATATTTATATAAATAAATTATTGTGAGTAGCATGTGTATAGCCCATTTGAATATCAACAAACTAGTGTAGCTCCTGTGTAAGAGGTTAACTCGACACAAACCCATTTCTAAGGCTAGTCACTATAGAAGAATTGTGGCTCTCATACATATAAATCACCTAATGGAGGATGTGATTTGAAGTAAGAAATCCACGTAATGGAGTGGAATGCTAGGGAGTTCATCCCATATGGAAACTTTATGGGCTATGAATTCACAAACAACAAAGAAATATGTCCAATGGGAGATAACGAAAAGGATTTCCAAACATACCAGTCGGAGAATAGTTCGTAATGGACAGGGGCATGTGAGGGGTCTAGAACAAAGAAAAGAAATAACCCTTTGGTCATGTTTTGAATGCTATAAGCTTGATTCCATGAGAATCCTACACCGAATACCTAATATTTTTGCCTACTTTTAGAGGGATTCGGCCCAAAAACTAACATATAAGTAAAAACTATTCATAACAATGACATGCAACATTGAATTCAGAGACATGAAAAAACATCGGGGAGAGATATTATGTTAGTGCGAAATCACAACACCCCAAATGAGTTATACAAGTCTTCTTTTCTAAGGCAGGGTCATTTGGTGTGATTGCATAACATTGAACTTTCCCCAAGGTGTGGGACCTTGCAAAAATGGAAAAGTTCTCCAGATTGAAGGATGGTTCCTTATTCCTCTATTTAGGTGCATACATTAGGATTTGCAAAGGATCTATCTCTATACCTAATCTAAAACTTGCCAAGGAGACAAGGATAAAAGAGTATAAGGAATAAGAGATAACTAAACTACCAGGTGATGCACCAAAGGAATGATGAACACTTATTTTGCCAATAGACACAAACCAACAAAATAAGCAAAAATAACCAGATCTGTAATGGGAGACCAAATGAAAGCAGAAGAGATAAGAAAGGATCTAAGATCGATCACAGACATGTTTTATTGCTTTGTGGATTGGTACAATTCATTACAAAATAGCCAAAAGGCAAAAATGTATTACAATTTTAATGGAAGGCCTGAACCCCACAAATCCCTTTACTAGAAGGAGAAGGGAGCCTACAAAACAAAGAATGTCCAACCCTTTACAATGAATCTTGCCCCCATATTTATAGATTCGATCGGAGTTAAGAAAGAGAGAGAGAAGCGGGAAAGCAGTTGAAGCTCAACCACTGTTGTTAATGCTTCTGATGAAATCTACCCCAGATCTGTCTTTACTGCATCAATCCTTGGTTTGGTGCCTTGAAGGAAGAGGAAATGAAAAACAGATCAAATCTGATCTGGTTGTTGAGGCAAGAAGATCCTGCATTGAAATCCCGAAGATGTTTCCTCCATTTTCCCTCACCTAACCCCATCCAAATTAAAGTCTCAGCCTTCATGGCATGGGTGAGGCCGAGATCTTTCCAACGATGTCGATTTGTGATATTTTGAGTGCTTGATTCAAAAGATATAAAACTTCAAAGTTTCATCAGTCCATACAGATCAGTGGAAAAGTTTAGTGGCTAATTTTTGTAAACTCACGAATATTAGGAATTTTAGAAATTGGAAATGGCTAATTTTCGTAGTCAGCTCCCACACAATTCACCTAAAATTTCCATGATAATTCATTTATAATGGTGAATTCGCCTACTATTTATATGTTAACTTAACTTATGCATGTATTTCACCAATGTTTCTTGTCATTGTACCTCATCCAAGAAAATTGTGCCTCACAAATCACCTCTACCACGATTTTTTTCAAAATTCACCATCGATTCGAAAGTCAATTTTAAAGATTCGCCACCCATTCTAAACAAATTTTTCGGAGGGGGGGTCTTAAAATGAACCATGGTATGATGGGTGGGAAAATTTTTGAAAAATGGGTCCCCCTTTTGATAAGGGACACGTGGCAGCCTTATTATAGCAAAAATAGGCTTACGGGTCTACAATTTATCTTTTTCCCTATTGCACAAAAATGAAAAACTCAAAAACTCTCGTAGCCCCGAAGCTCCGCCTGGACACGTGGCTCCTTTTGGTTGGCTAGGGAATGCACTTCCATCTTTATCTTTGTGCCTTTTGAATGAAAGGAAAATTTTCACTTTTTCCTCCAACTCCCCGCTTTGGCTTTGACTTGGGTTGACACGTTGACTTTTTCCTTGAGCGGAGTTGCCGGCCATTTTGCAACTTTTACTTCTTTTGAAAAAACAAGGGCAAAGAACCAAATTTTTTCCCCGATGCACTGCTTTTCCCGGGACATGTGGCAGTTTGGCACTCATTTGGGCTCCCCCTTTCGATTCACCTTTCGAGAAGCATTGTTAAGACACATGGCTCCTTCCACCTACCGGGCTTATGCATTGATTATTCAACCGATTCTCGCCCGCTTGATATAACACGGAGGCACCGTGCTTTCTTGAAAACCTAGCCCAAAGTTTTCCTTTAGAGGAGTGTTGAGTTGTGAGTTGTCGGCCTCCGCTGATCTATGGAATTTTAATGGTCCCTCTTACTTTTTAGACTTTGGGCTACGTGGCGAGCTCGCACTCATTTGGGTCTCCACCTTAGGACCAACTCTTGAAGATGTGCCACATTGACACTTGGCATTCTCCGCTTACACTTTATACTTAGCCAATTTTGAAGCCCGCCTTTTGACTCTGTCGACCATTTCTACACGAAGGGTGGCGCAAGTCTGGAGTCTTCACCTGGATTTCCTTTCCAGCTTTTGCACTGCCGACACCTGGCACTTCCTTTTTAGTTGAAGACTTTTCAACGCCCCACAATTTCTTTGGGGTTTTGGATGCATGGAAGCCCGACGCAAGTTTGGGCTCCACCTTTGATTCACCTTCGAGAAGCGCCATTAGGACACGTGGCTCCTTCCACTGCCTCCTCCATACTTAGTCATTTTTGGGATTTTTCCTGAACCATTTTGAGCCCGAGGACTTCGGATCTTTCCGCGTTTCTTCCTCTCTTTTTTTTGTTTCTCGGCTCTCTGCGGCATCATCCCTTCTCTTCCGACCCTACTATCTCATAGTTGAGTCTTCCGTAACTCTGAGAATGGATTTAGGATGTGGAAATGGCCCGACAGAGTCGCTTTATTTCGCACACGTGGTCCATCGGCCCTCTCTCGGCCTCCGCCACTTCACAGACTTGAATGAGCTTTCTCGTGCTCCTTTTATGTGGGGTCATGATTGATCCAAAGTTGATTGGCATGGGGGCGAAATATGGATAACAATTACCTCATGAAAGACTTTGGGGACAAACTTATGAGGACATTTATGTGGAAATGACAGATTTGGAGCTTCACAAGATCCCCCATTAGTATCAATAGTCAGGCTTAAAGTAGAGGGGGCATTATATAAGGCGAGCCCGAAGGCGTAAATTCCTAGATGCTAGGAAGAAAATTACTATCCCATATACCCTAAGGTGGCCACAAAATGACATGCAAGAAAAAGAAGAAACCCTAGCAGAGAAAAATAATCATCTTCATGTTCTATGGTTTTTTTTATCAAAGGAAATTTTAAACCATCAAAAGACTAACTTTGAATGAAGAAATACGTATAAAATATGGGGATCATGTTCCCTTCATGCACAAAGCATGGGGATATTCATGACAACTGAAACATATTCAATACAAACAATCGAGTGTCTTCATCTCTTATCACCTCATGTTTTCTAGTTATAATTCTTCACTATAACATTCATATAAATTGTAAAATATGAGTCTTATCCTCATTTCCTAGATCGCAATGAATATTTTAAACTTCAAGGAAAATAATGGTTTTGGGCCAATGTTGTAGGTTTTTTCGTTATTCGATTACCATATCTACTTATCGTATATTTAGAAAAAGGAAAACACGCATCTTTTAAAATAGTGGGAGATGTATGTAGTAAAAATTAAAAGTGTGTGGTGTGTCTTTGTTCATCCGAAAGGAATATTTTGGTATGTACATTTTTGTTTAAAAAGAGAAAGCTAATTAACTATGAATACTAAATAGATTCTCGTATGAATGTTGTTCGTTATTCTTACTATTTAAATCGACTATAATGTTTTTGAATTTATAGATAGATTGACGCTAAAACAAGATCATATTTCGCCTAATGATCAAATAGTCAAAAAGAGAAAACTATGGTGAAAGAGGAACACATGCACCTATCATGACTGTAAAACTATTCTCTTGTTATTTCTAAGAAGTGGATCATAACGGTCACTATAGATGCATCATAATATTACTAGTTTGGTTTTCTTATTCAACATTTAACATGTTTTAAAAATATATATTATCTTATGATGATTTTATTATCCAAATTTTCGCCCCTTGCAAAGTTTGGATAAACTTTAAACTATAGAATTATCCATTTTTAAAAATACCGGCCACCATTTAAAATGTTCAAATATCTAAAAACACACCTAGTGGGTTTTAATTGAGTCCAGAGAGTTTGAAATGTCAAGGGCAGAAAAGGGGGACTCAAGGCATCATTTTTCGGGGTTCAGAAGAAGATGCATTCCACATACTTGTATCCCTTGGAATTAACCAAAGAAGATAATGTTTGAAGTCCACAATAGGGCAGGGAACCAAGTCGTCATTTTTCCGCACCTTATGGAAAAGCATTCCGCGAAGCTAAAATTGAATGGAGTTTCAGGTATGCATCATCTAAAAAAGTAAACACATGGGCAAAAGGAAAATAAACACATAGGATGTATATAGAAAAATTCATTCCTTCGGCAGTTAGGAAAGTTAAGGCTTCGATGGAGGTTCGGTGAAGGCACAAACTTTCCAAAACATCCAAAATCAGCGAAATGAAGGATTTGTTTTCCAATCCCTAGAAAATATTTTTTAAATATCTGTCAGTGCGGCTATCCATTTCAGCTCATATTTGATCCCTCGACATCATCTAGGTAAGAGATTTCAAAAGAGATTAAGGTTTACAATGAATGGTGGAGTAGTTTCAAAATAAAGCTTGTGAATTTAGGGGTCATTTCATATCAGTGTCGAAGGTCAAAAATGATAAATTCAGTTGAATGATAATTTTTTCATCCTCTCTCACCTCGGGATCCTTTAGATACCTTGAAAATAGCATATTCCTCCATGCCCAACTAAACTGATGAGCAATAATGACATATATAAGAAAATTTGAACATTTTACAACATTTTATTGTATCCATCTCCAGATTTCACAAGTTTTCGTCGATCTAAAAGATGTTCTCAGCCATAATTGGATATTTTGAGTTTTCTTGCATACTAAGAGAGATCCAAAAGCATTATCCATCATGAGGAATGAAATTATTTGTTAGAGAAAGTTTTGGAGGAATATCGCAAGGTTTAGCATGTCAATTATGTTGTAGCATATTTTGATACTCCTCTTCTTGCATCCCTTCTATAAAGGTTGTGTGTTTCTTTGTTAGAAGGATGGATTGACCATTCTCTAGCTTAAAAATGTTATAATATTTAAATTTTAACAAAACTAACGAGTTGCGTAAAACCCGGGCATATGATTTGTGAAGCATTTTACCTCCAAAATTTATCATAGTAGTGTGTGCATACATGAAACAATAATATGATATAAATTGTTGTCCGAATTCACCCTCATATCTTTTATTATGGTCTTTCCTTCTTCTCTTTTAATTTTGATTTTGTATACATGATGTTTTACACAATATTATGTCAATTGTGTAACATAAAATATGGTCAGTAGTTGATTTAGTTAAAGGGTTGAAAAGTGGCAAGAATTTTCCCCTCTAACTTGCAATGCTCCTCCCAACCACCCGCCTTGCAGATTTGACCAGCGTCTTGTCTGTCCTTGCGTGAGGTCTGAGCGGAGTCACATTTTTCTTCGACATGATCTGTTCTTGATTCTCTTTGAATGCGAGTAGGTGGAGTGTGGACGCGTTTTCTTCCTTGGACCGCGTGTGGTGGTTGGGGGGTGTCTTTCCTGGTTGCGTGGGCATTTTTGCTTCCTCCTGGCACGTTTTTTTTCTCTGCCTAGGTTGCTGCGTGAGCCTGGTTTGACGTGGGTGTGGATGAAGCTACAAGATAGTGTAGCAGGCGTGTTACCTCCCTTCTCTTGGGCGCTGCGAGGAGTGTTCTGGTTGCACGCGACCACAGTCGTGATCAGTTGTTGCAAAATCTTGCAGCTGTAGCAGAAGCCATTTTGAGCGCTTCCAACGAGCAGGTTGTCCACTAGGTTGTTATCTGTTCAGTTCGACTGCATCCTCAAATTCGTGGATTCTCCTTCAAGATATTTTGTATCAAATCGATTAAGTGACAGTAAGAGCATTACCAGGAGATCCATGGCTTTGCATTACGTAATGGTTTTGAGTCAAATGCTACCGTGCAGAATGCGCCTTCCATAATGCAATCTGGCAGTTTTGAAAGCATCACAGTGGTTCCATTTGTGGCACATTGGTTTCGCTAGTAGTAACAGTGGTTCTGTATGTGTCACGGCTTTTGCTTATATGACATGGCAGTTTTCTCTTGCTGTCCATGGTAGTTTCACCTGTTCCGAACAGAACTCATTAACGGCCAAATCTCGGTGTCGCTTCTCATTCTAGGTAATTGGGATCCTTTGGTCTTAGAGGGGACATCACCAGAAATGCATAAGAGAAGCCAATGGCTACGCAATTGGAAGGCAAGAGTGAGAGGAGAAATAAGGAGTGCAGGAGTTGGAGAATGCGTGAGAGGATCGCAATGAGTAATCAGTTGTTCATAGCTAATGCCTAGTCTATGCTCTTTATAATCTTTCAATAAAGCAGAATCGAGAGAGTGAGATGCAATGCTCCTTAGAGCTCTTTCTATTGGCCCCACTGCTGAAGGAAGAAGAGGAAGCTGTGAATTGCCACTCCCAGCAGGTTTTCCCCACACAAGTTAAAAATCATCTTTGGTCTACAGGGGGCACCTCCTGTTAATGCTACCAAGGGGATTCCTTATGTAGCTGGACAGAGAAATGTTGCAGCTCGTGCCAAGCACTTTGTGGGTGACAACAGTTGGGGTGAGGACTTTAGACAGGGATTTCCCTACAAACATTATTTTTGGGTAATGGAAAATCTTCAGGGGAGTGTCTTTGTACAGTAGAAAGGCGTTGGGGTCTGATTTTTGTGCCCTTGATCTATGCTGGAGACATCTCTGTTGAAATTATCACACTTTCAAGCTACAACTGCAATGTTTGCACCGAGAGTTTGATGTTGTCCCCAAATCTGATGAAGGAAAAGGTTGTGTATCAATTACGGTAGATGCCTTTCAGAGCCAGGAGCGATGTAATCATTATGTCTTGTGTCCGAGCTTCAAACCATGGTCGGTGTGTAGCTTTCTAGCGCAAGTGCTCTCAGACTGAGTGGTAAGTAGTTCGACTCTCACCCCCCCAAAGCAGCTGCTTTGAAGCAATCTAGTGTTTGGACAGCCACCTATTGCATCCTTCTAGTCGTGCCTTCAAAAGGGAATCCTGGTGTGGTATATTGCAAGAAAAGACCAGTGAAGCAGAGGATAAAGCGGAGGGCGTGTGGCTGTAGCAGTCCTTGCTGGATGCGTTAAAACAGGCAAGATAGACTAACCATATACATAATATGCTAGTATCTAATAAACCTCTTGAAATGAAACTTTCTCCTTCTAGAAATTGGTTTAAATCTGTGATTATGTGGTTTTGTGTTCAATATATGGTTAACAGTTTGTTACTTCCGGATTGCCTCTGTTGGTTGTTCTTGTTGACGTGATCAAACCCATTTATATATATATATAAAACAAACAAAGGTTCCCAGTGTATGCTTTGATTGATCATATGAAAAATATACGTATATATATATATATATATATATATATATATATATATATATATATATATATATATATAATTTTAAAGTTACTTCCTTCTGCAAAAATGTCGTTGTTTCTTTTGTGAACCCGGTATGTAATCGCCCTAGAACGTCCGCAGAGCGTTGACTAGTATTGGTTTCCTGTTATGTTGTTGCCCTAGAGGAAAACATACAGTTAAATTATTATTATATTTCTTTTTTATGATAAGCGTGATTATGCACTTCGTGTATTGTGCAAAGTATTAGGGCTTTTGAAAATTAGAAGTTCAATTTATATGCTTGTTAAGAAGGAAGTTTTAAATAAAATATGTCCCGGGTCGATAGAAGGGCATAAATTATTGATAGAACCCCATTTTGATTCTACTCTTTCGATGAGTAAAATTTGATAAAATTAATGACCTTTATGGTGTTAAGATATGGTATGTTGATGATTCCTTGTGTGATCGATTTAATCATGTATAGACATAATGCCTTGATGGAGTAAGGTAATACCTTTCACGGTTCGTGAAAGTTAAGGTTTTCATCAACCGCTTAAGGTAAAATGAAGTCCCTTAATTTAGTCAAACTTGTCTTACTTCCTTTCGATGAGTGACCTTTCATTGCAAATTTAGAATGATTGTGATGGAAGGTCGTGAATATATTTTGTTGTCAAAAAGGGAAAAGAAGCTCTGGAATAGTTTGTTTATGTGTCGAGTGTAATAATTGTAATTACATCGTTATAGAAGTTAGTTATTGGAGGATATCTATCTTCAATGGTATATTGTGTGTTTAATCTCTGCATAGGTTACTATAAACTTAGTGTTGAGATGTAAATTAAGGAGAGTTGAGAGACCTTTTCCTTTGTTTACATCGTTTATGATATTAGGAAGTGAGTTGACGTCGGAAAATATCAACCAAGTCTAGATTCATGGCTATGTTCCTCTAGAACGGGAGGGTTATAAATATAAGGTATTATGAAAATTGCAAGGATGTGTTTAGAATGCTAGATTGCCTACTCAACTTGGGTATTAATGAGGCTTGTCGCTATTCCGGCCCTGGTTATGTTCAGTAGGTAAGCGGTTAGGCAATACCTATTCCGGACATTCTTACCGTCCTTTCCACTCATCCTTATTAGCTATGAGGTCACTTATTACCTAAGATATAATGGTTGCGGGTTTGAATATAAGATTTTTCATCCTTTAAACCTTTTCGATTACATGATGGAACTTTGTTTTTACCCTCGTAGTTCGTTTATAGCCTATTTGGCCTATGGCCCTACGGAACGATCCCAAAACTATATTCCTTTTGGCAGCTAAGATCGGATCTGGTTTGTATCTTTTGACTTCACCTTGAGAATGTGGATTGATGGGTTACACTTTAGATTTCAATCACGTAATCTACGGGATTATATGATTGAAATCCTAATACTCTCAACTCTTGTGTCTAATCATTTAAATTTCATAGTCTTGCATATTTGGTTGTCAAACTTTTGTAGTTTTAGAGGTATTTTCATAACTAAAACTTATGGGTTTCTTCTTAGTTGATATGTTGAAAATTATATCTTGTTTCAAAAGGTTGTTAGAGGCTAGAACTTTGATCCATTTCCTGAATTAGAATGTTTCCTTTCATGATTTTGTTAGCTAGTAGCTTATTGTTGCTATGTATAGTCTTATCTTGCTCAGTTCTCGCGAACTGACTCAGGTTATTAATTGTTGCAGATGGCTTACGTGGTTAGATGATGGAAAGACTTGTAGATTATTGCATCAATCTTGGTTATGATGTTCCTTTGTATGAATGTGTATTATGTTATAAAATTTGGAAAGGGCCTTTGGACATTTTAGAAGAAGGGTCAGTGCCTAGTAAATGTAATGTAGAGTATTGTTGTGGTATCTGTTGAAACTTTGGCTTGTTTGGTCATCATGTGAAAGATGAAATTTGATTACCGCTTGGTTATGGGATATTCTAGTGAACTTTAACCCTTAGTATAGTAGCGGGGCATGTCCCATGTTATTACTCTCTTGCTCCCTAGTCATGGTTCAATAGAGATGATATGTCCCTTTGATTTGTACATCATGTTGGAATGAATTGATATAACCTTGTTTTGTTTTCGCAAACGAGTACTGTTAAACTTTGCTCTTGAGTTAAAATGTTGAGTTGTAAATCCTCCTAAGGCATAGTAGTGATGAGTTTGTAAACACTATAAAGTGAACTGGATATTCCTTATAAAAGTTAAACGAAAATTTATGTTTATGAGCATATTAATGTAGATGTGATCCACTTGAAACCTTTGAGACCTGGAACAATCAAGAGGAATCTATCTTTTGTAACAAAATATGATTACTTGTTTTTCCCCCGAGCTAAACTAATAAACACTATTTGTTTTGGTGAAACCCTAAATGGTCTCATGGTGAAATCAATGGTTAAATTTTAGAAGATGATAGGGTTTAATAAGTAGGAGTGAAAGTGATTAATAAAACCTTAAATATCTCTTTATCGTTTGAAATGTTCCCCTTTGTCAAACTTAATTAAGTAAAGTCTAGATGGAACATTTAACCAATCTCGGTAAACCCTTAACTTCAATGAAAGATTGATAGTAAACAATGTGACCCTGAAGCTAAATTCTGTTGACCTGTTCTGTTAACCCTTGCCTTGATTCATGGTGATATTTCTTAAGCAAGGTCAAGTTCGATCCTTAAACAAGAAGGCTTTTGTTATGAACCCTAAGCGGTACTTCCCACTCAATCGGAGCTTATGCCTTCACCTGAGCATTAGAGGTGTGGAACATGTGTTAGTGACTTGAGCAAGATTAATTAACCTTGTAAGAAATGGAAAATGTTCTAAAATCAAATGAATAAGAAAGATTTGGACATAAAATTTGATGATCCTAGTTTGGAAAGTTTGGCCTTAAGCTATTTAGTCAATAGTTGAAAATAAAGAAATTCTCCCTTGTGAAAAGAATTGTGTGAATCATTACATGAAATTTTATAAGAACGTAAGTTAAGAATTAAGAGACACTTTAGTAAACAAGAAAATTTAACAAGAAATTCCTCATGGGTTGCCCTAGCTGTGAGTGTGTCATGTGGATTGGACTTCCATGTTGTCTTGTCAAAAGAAGAGTACATTGTCCTTGATAGGTGTGAATGTTTCCGTGTTGACCTTGTGGTCTCCCCCATAACAAGTGGTTCCTAGTGTTGGTCAGAACCTCGTGACGACATGTGTGTCGTGGTTGAGTCAAAGCAAGTCAAAAAAAAAGTTATCCTGTATTTCACTGTGTTGTCCTTGTGTTGGTATTTTTGGTGTGTTACACTTTGTATCAGAGCGTAGGTTCATGCTCTCGAACCTATGGGCCGGATTGGTGTTGTATGGTGATGTTGCATGGTGGTGGTGGTGTTACATGATGATACTGATGATGATGATGATGTCGCATGATGATGATTTATATCGAAGAGTAATGTGCTTTAAGCGTGATGTGATTATTGTCGTAATTGTGATATTGTGAACGCACGTGATGTGTATGTCACTCAGTGCGTATTTGTCATCATGTTGATGTGTTGGGGATGAGAGTATTCTCTCTCCTTCTTGTGGATTCTATGAAGAGTTCACGTGTGAATTACTGTTTGTGGCGTGTGAAAAGAATTATAATGTGGATGACATAGTGTTGGAACATTGTGACATATTGTGATATGTAAGTGTATCAATGTGTTGTATGACTAGATTGATGTTAAAAGAAATGAGTCAGATCATGATGTTTTTACCATGTTTTGAAGAAATGTGTGTACACCTTGTTATGAAGCAATTATGTTATGTTGTGATGTTATTATGTTCATCGTATATATGAGTTGTGTAATATGTAATGCTTCATGTTGTGAATTAGGGTCATACGGTGAGTGTATGAACCCTATCGTATTGTGATTGCACTTTGGGTGCAGAATGTGGTAAAGTGATGTATTGCGCCCTGTGAATGTATGATTGTGATCTACCCCGTATACCTACCATACGTGAGACGTTATGGTAGCTATGTGTGTACCACCATGGTGTTAGTAATGTAGTTATATGTTATGTTGTGAACCTTACGCTAACCGATCCTGAGGGAAATCGGTAGAAGTGTATGTTGAGAGTGAGGAATGGTGTACCATGGGTCAATAACTCGAGTCAAAACTCGGCTTAGTAGATTACATGTGATTCTTTCCTCTCTCCATATGTGGTTGTATGTACACAACCTAAGTGCAACTATGACTATGTTTAGCCTTCAAGTGTATCTATGGATGACTATGATGGAGGTGATGACAGGGTGGCATGGATTATTGATATGTATTTTACGAGCCGAGGCTCGATGTTCCGAGTGCAAAGAACTCGTTGAGTACCAATTTTGGTGGCTAGATAAGGCCACACAGCTTATCGTAATGTGACATTATTATAAGTTGATTTTATTCAAATTGAGCTTTTACTTTATTTCGCAAGGACCAACATCTTTTCGATTGCAATGCTTTACAATTTTGGGCATTTCCTTGGTTTGTGGCACTAACATGGGGATTTTGATACTAACTTTGGCTATTTGGCCATTTATTTTAGCTTGATTTGGGGTCTTCTTTTAAATTTGGAATTTTTACCGCCTTGCCCAAGGCTTGTACTTTGCCACTTGGCACTTTGACTGGATTGTTGTGCTGGTTCTAATGTCGTGATGTGTGGAATAGGGTCATGGGATGCACCATGGATTGGTCGACCTATGGACCCGCTTTCGTTGTCAGATGGGGGTACGCCCTAAGGGGTACATATAACTAGCGGGTTGTTGAACCACGCGTTATTATGTCACTTGGGTTAGGAGTGTCCAAACTCTATGTGTCTTGGACCATAGGACAACCGGCCTCGAGGGAGGCATAAGATTTCGAGGGAGGCATAAGAGTTTGAGGGAGGCATAAGAGCTCGAGGGAGGCATAAGAGACTGAGGGAGGGAGGCATAAGAGTTTGAGGGAGGCTTATGATATTTGTCATAAGAGTATGGTTGATGTTTCAGGCTTATGATATATGTGATGAGTTATGTGATGTTTCGTAGTGGTCTTTGATGTATGTGTTACTCATGTCGATGGTTATGTGTTGTGATGTTGTGGACATGTCATTGATTCTCTTGGACACTATGTACCGTAGCATGGTTTGTTGTTATGTGAGTCTTTCATCGATGCAAATTGAGGAAATGTCCGTGGATCAGTAGTACTCTTTTTGTTTGAGTATTTGTATGTATGTCACCATTGATGTGTGATGAGTACCTATGTTATGGGGAGTGTGCCTATTCTATTCCGTAATTGTGTAACCTTTTGTGGTGTAATACAATCTTGAAGTATATACTTGTGTACTTGTGAATCTGTAGTGTCTTGTGAGCCTGATAGGGTTTGCGTTAGCAGTCCATGTTGGGCACCCACAATAAAGAATAAACCAAAACTCTTCAATGATGAAATTTTAAAAGGAATTAAACTAAGAATAATGTTAACGGAAAGAGACTAATGAAAATAACAAACAAGAAAGAACTGCCAATCTTCACAGAACATTTAAAGTTAAAATTTCTACCAAATGTTCCTAAGGCTACCCTGTGGCCATGCTTTAATCAGCTAAATTTTAAACCCTAGGGTGTAATGTCTCCTCTACCTGTCCTTGGTTGCAAATCTTTTCCTTTCCTATGTGTAATGTCGCATCGAGGACGATGCTTTCTTAAGGGGAGGAGAATGTAATGCCCCGTGGGCATCGGCCTCCACTGCCACCGTGGCCTCCTCCCAACCACCCGGACTGCAGATTTGACCAGCGTCTTGTCTGTCCTTCCGTGAGGTCTGAGCGGAGTCACATTTTTCTTCGACATGATCTATTCTTGATTCTCTTTGAATGCGAGTAGGTGGAGTGTGGACGCGCTTTCCGGGACCGCATGTGGTGGTGGGGGGTGTCTTTCCCGGTCACAGCATGGGCATTTTTGCTTCCCCCGCACGCTTTTTTTTTCTCTCGCCAGGTTGCTGCGTGAGCCTGGTTTGACGTGGGTGTGGATGAAGCTACAAGATAGTGTAGCAAAGTGTGTTACCTCCCTCTTGGGCCGCGAGGAGTGTTCTCGTTGCACGCGACCACAGCCGTGATCGGGCTTGTTGCAAAATCTCGCAGCCAGAAGCAGGCCATTTTGAGCGCTTCCAACGAAAAAGTTGTCCACTAGGTTGTTATCTGCTCGGGCCTGACCGCATCCTCAAATTCGGATTCTCCTTCAAGATATTTTGTATCAAATCGATTAAGTGACAGTAAGAGCATTACCAGGAGATCCATGGCTATGCATTACGTAATGGTTTTGAGTCAAATGCTACCGTGCAGAATGCGCCTTCCATAATGCAATCTGGCAGTTTTGAAAGCGTCACAGTGGTTCCATTTGTGGCACAGTGGTTTCGCTAGTAGCAACAGTGGTTCTGTATGTGTCACGGCTTTTGCTTATATGACATGGCAGTTTTCTCTTGCTGTCCATGGTAGTTTCACCTGTTCCGAACAGAACTCATTAACGGCCAAATCTCGGTGTCGCTTCTCATTCTAGGTAATTGGGATCCTTTGGTCTTAGAGGGGACATCACCAGAAATGCATAAGAGAAGCCAATGGCTACGCAATTGGAAGGCAAGAGTGAGAGGAGAAATAAGGAGTGCAGGAGTTGGAGAATGCGTGAGAGGATCGCAATGAGTAATCAGTTGTTCATAGCTAATGCCTAGTCTATGCTCTTTATAATCTTTCAATAGCAGTAACAGAGAGAGTGAGATGCAATGCTCCTTAGAGCTCTTTCTATTGGCCCCACTGCTGAAGGAAGAAGAGGAAGCTGTGAATTGCCACTCCCAGCAGGTTTTCCCCACACAAGTTAAAAATCATCTTTGGTCTGCAGGGGGCACCTCCTGTTAATGCTACCAAGGGGATTCCTTATGTAGCTAGACAGAGAAATGTTGCAGCTCGTGCCAAGCACTTTGTGGGTGACAATAGTTGGGGCGAGGACTTTAGACAGGGATTTCCCTACAAACATTATTTTTGGGTAATGGAAAATCTTCAGGGGAGTGTCTTTGTACAGTAGAAAGGCGTTGGGGTCTGATTTTGTGCCCTTGATCTATGCTGGAGACATCTCTGTTGAAATTATCACACTTTCAAGCTACAGCTGAAATGTTTGCACCGAGAGTTTGATGTTGTCCCCAAATCTGATGAAGGAAAAGGTTGTGTATCAATTACGGTAGATGCCTTTCAGAGCCAGGAGCGATGTAATCATTATGTCTTGTGTCCGAGCTTCAAACCATGGTCGGTGTGTAGCTTTCTAGCGCAAGTGCTCTCGGACTGAGTGGTAAGGCTCGACTCTCACCCCCCAAAGCACTGGCTTAAGCAATCTAGTGTTTGGACACCCACCTATCAGATCCTTCTAGTCGTGCCTTCAAAAAGGAATCCCGTGTGGTATATTGCAAGAAAAGACCATGAAGCAGAGGATAAAGCTGAGGGGGCAGTGTGGTCAGAGCAAATTCACTGGATGCGTTAAAATAGCAAGATAGACTAACCATATACATAATATGCTAAGTATCTAATAAACCTCTTGAAATGAAACTTTCTCCTTCTAGAAATTGGTTTAAATCATGTGATTATGTGGTTTTGTGTTCAATATATGGTTAATAGCCATACTTCCGATTGATCGCTTCTCGTTGGTTGTTTTCACTGACGTGATCAAACCCATTTATATTATATATATATAAAACAAACAAAGGTTCCAAAGGTATGCTTTGATTGATCATATGAAAATATGAATATATATATATATATATATATATATAATTTTAAAGTTACTTCCTTTCGCAAAAATGTCGTTGTTTCTTTTTTGTGAACCTCGGGTATGTAATCGCCCTTAACGTCAGCAATTATTGACTAGTATTGGTTTTCGTTATGTGTTGCCCTAGAGGAAACATATACAATTAAATTATTATATATTTATTTTTATGATAAGCGTGATTATGCACTTCGTGTATTGTGCAAAGTATTAGGGCTTTTGAAAATTAGAAGTTCAATTTATATGCTTGTTAAGAAGGAAGTTTTGGGCCGAAAATATGTCCTGGGTTGATAGAAGGGCATAAATTATTGATAGAACCCCATTTTGATTCTACTCTTTCGATGAGTAAAATTTGATAAAATTAATGACCTTTATGGTGTTAAGATATGGTATGTTGATGATTCCTTGTGTGATCGATTTAATCATGTATAGACATAATGCCTTGATGGAGTAAGGTAATACCTTTCACGGTTCGTGAAAGTTAAGGTTTTCATCAACTGCTTAAGGTAACATGAAGTCCCTTAATTTAGTCAAACTTGTCTTGTACTTCCTTCCTGATGAGTGACCTTTCATTGCAAATTTAGAATGATTGTGATGGAAGGTCGTGAATATATTTTGTTGTCAAAAAGGGAAAAGAAGCTCTGGAATAGTTTGTTTATGTGTCGAGTGTAATAATTGTAATTACATCGTTATAGAAGTTAGTTATTGGAGGATATCTATCTTCAATGGTATATTGTGTGTTTAATCTCTGCATAGGTTACTATAAACTTAGTGTTGAGATGTAAATTAAGGAGAGTTGAGAGACCTTTTCCTTTGTTTACATCGTTTATGATATTAGGAAGTGAGTTGACGTCGGAAAATATCAACCAAGTCTAGATTCATGGCTATGTTCCTCTAGAACGGGAGGGTTATAAATATAAGGTATTATGAAAATTGCAAGGATGTGTTTAGAATGCTAGATTGCCTACTCAACTTGGGTATTAATGAGGCTTGTCGCTATTCCGGCCCTGGTTATGTTCAGTAGGTAAGCTGTTAGGCAATACCTATTCCGGACATTCTTACCATCCTTTCCACTCATCCTTATTAGCTATGAAGTCACTTATTACCTAAGATATAATGGTTGTGGGTTTGAATATAAGATTTTCATCCTTTAAACCTTTTTGATTACATGATGGAACTTTTTTTTACCCTCGTAGTTCGCATTTATAGCCTATTTGGCCTATGGCCCTACTTTAACGATCCCAAAACTATATTCCTTTTCGGGCAGCCTAAGATCGGATCCGGTTTCAGATCTTTGACTTCACCTTGAGAATGTGGATTGATGGGTTACACTTTAGATTTAAATCACGTAATCTACGGGATTATATGATTGAAATCCTAATACTCTCAACTCTTGTGTCTAATCATTTAAATTTCATAGTCTTGCATATTTGGTTGTCAAACTTTTGTAGTTTTAGAGGTATTTTCATAACTAAAACTTATGGGTTTCTTCTTAGTTGATATGTTGAAAATTATATCTTGTTTCAAAAGGTTGTTAGAGGCTAGAACTTTGATCCATTTCCTGAATTAGAATGTTTCCTTTCATGATTTTGTTAGCTAGTAGCTTATTGTTGCTATGTATAGTCTTATCTTGCTCGGCTTCGCGAACCGACTCAAAGTTATTAATTGTCGCAGATGGCTTACGTGGTTAGATGATGGAAAGACTTGTAGATTATCGCATCAATCTTGGTTATGATGTTCCTTTACGAATGTGTATTATGTTATAAAATTTGGAAAGGGCCTTGACATTTTAGAAGAAGGGTCAAGGCCTAGTAAATGTAATGTAGAGTATTGTTGTGGTAATCTGAAACTTTGGCTTGTTTGGTCATCATGTGAAAGATGAAATTTGATTACCGCTTGGTTATGGGATATTCTAGTGAACTTTAACCCTTAGTATAAGAATGGGCATGTCCCATGTTATTACTCTCTTGCTCCCTAGTCATGGTTCAATAGAGATGATATGTCCCTTTGATTTGTACATCATGTTGGAATGAATTGATATAACCTTGTTTTGTTTTCGCAAACGAGTACTGTTAAACTTTGCTCTTGAGTTAAAATGTTGAGTTGTAAATCCTCCTAAGGCATAGTAGTGATGAGTTTGTAAACACTATAAAGTGAACTCGGATATTCCTTATAAAAGTTAAACTAAAATTTATGTTTATGAGCATATTAATGTAGATGTGATCCACTGAAACCTTTGAGACCTGGAACAATCAAGAGGAATCTATCTTTGTAACAAAATATGATTACTTGTTTTTCCCGAGCTAAACTAATAAACACTATTTGTTTTGGTGAAACCCTAAATGGTCTCATGGTGAAATCAATGGTTAAATTTTAGAAGATGATAGGTTTAATAAGTAGGAGGAAAGTGATTAATAAAACCTTAAATATCTCTTTATCGTTTGAAATGTTCCCCTTTGTCAAACTTAATTAAGTAAAGTCTAGATGGAACATTTAACCAATCTCGATAAACTCTTAACTTCAATGAAAGTTTGATAGTAAACAATGTGACCCTGAAGCTAAATTTCGTTGTCCTATTCCTCTATTAACCCTTCCTTGATTCATGGTGATATTTCTTAAGCAAGGTCAAAATTCGATCCTTAAACAAGAAGGCTTTGTTATGAACCCTAAGCGGTACTTCCCACTCAATCGAGCTTATGCCTTCACCGAGCAATTAGAGGTGTGGAACATGTGTTAGTGACTTGAGCAAGATTAATTAACCTTGTAAGAAATGGAAAATGTTCTAAAATCAAATGAATAAGAAAGATTTGGACATAAAATTTGATGATCCTAGTTTGGAAAGTTTGGCCTTAAGCTATTTAGTCAATAGTTGAAAATAAAGAAATTCTCCCTTGTGAAAAGAATTGTGTGAATCATTACATGAAATTTTATAAGAACGTAAGTTAAGAATTAAGAGACACTTTAGTAAACAAGAAAATTTAACAAGAAATTCTCATGGGATGCCCTAACTGTGAGTGTGTCATGTGGATTCGACTTCCATGTTGTCTTGTCAAAAGAAGAGTACATTGTCCTTGATAGGTGTGAACGCTTCCGTGCCGACCTTGTGGTCTCCCCATAACAAGTGGTTCCTAGTGTTGGTCAGAACCTCGTGACGACATGTGTTGGTCGTGGTTGAGTCAAAGCAAGTCAAAAAAAAATTTATCCCGTATTTCACCGTGTTGTCCTTGTGTTGGTATTTTGGTGTGTTACACTTTGCATCGTGAGCGTAGGTTCATGCTCTCGAACCTATGGGCCGGATTGGTGTGTCAGATGGTGATGTTGCATGGTGGTGGTGGTGTTACATGATGATACCATGATGATGATGATGATGTGCATGATGATGATTTATATTGAAGAGTAATGTGCTTTAAGCGTGATGTGATTATTGTCGTAATTGTGATATTGTGAACGCACGTGATGTGTATGTCACCAAAGGCATATTTGTCATCATGTTGATGTGTGGGGATGAGAGTATTCTCTCTCCTTTCTTGTGGATTCTATGAAGAGTTCACGGTGAATTATGTTTGTGATGTGTGAAAAGAATTATAATGTGGATGACATAGTGTTGGAACATTGTGACATATTGTGATATGTAAGTGTATCAATGTGTTGTATGACTAGTTGATGTTAAAAGAAATGAGTCAGATCATGATGTTTTTACCATGTTTTCAAGAAATGTGTGTACCACCTTGTATATGAAGCAATTATTGTTATGTTGTGATGTTATTATGTTCATCGTATATATGAGTCAGTGTAATATGTAATGCTTCATGTTGTGAATTAGGGTCATACGGTGAGTGTATGAACCCTATCGTATGGTGATTGCACTTTGGGTGCAGTAATGTGGTAAAGTGATGTATTACGCCCGTGAATGTATGATTGTGATCTACCTCGTATACCTACCATACGTGAGACGTTATGGTAGCTATGTGTGTACCACCATGGTGTTAGTAATGTAGTTACATGTTATGTTGTGAAGCCTTACACTAACCGATCCCGAGGGAAATCGGTAGAAGTGTATGTTGAGAGTGAGGAATGGTGTACCATGGGTCAATAACTCGAGTCAAAACTCGGCTTAGTAGATTACATGTGACTCTTTCCTCTCTCCATATGTGGTCAGATGTACACAACCTAAGTGTATCTATGACTATGTTTAGCCTTGTCGAAGGGTGGTATGGATGATTATATTTTAGGTGATGATAGTCTCGATTATTGATATGTATTTTACGAAGCCGAGGCTCGATGTTCCGAGTGCCAAAGAACTCGCTGAGTACCGAAAATTTTTGGTGGCTAGATAAGGCCACACAGTTATCGTAATGTGACATTATTATAAGTTGATTTTATTCGTAAATTGAGCTTTTTACTTTATTTCGCAAGGACCAAGATCTTTTCGATTGCAATGCTTTACAATTTTGGGCATTTCCTTGGTTTGTGGGCACTAACATGGGGATTTTCGATACTAACTTTGGCTATTGGCCATTTATTTTAGCTTGATTTGGGGTCTTCTTTTAAATTTGGAATTTTTACCGCCTTGCCCAAGGCTTGTACTTTGCCACTGGCACTTTGACCGGATTGTTGTGCCGGTTCTAATGTCATGATGTGGAATAGGTCATGGATGCACCATGGATGGTCGGGACCTATGGAACTTCTATCAGATGTGGGGTACGCCCAAGGGGTACATATAACTAGCGGGTTGTCAACCACGCATTATTATGTCACTTGGGTTAGGAGTGTCCAAACTCTATGTGTCTTGGACCATAGGGACAACCGGCCTCCGAGGGAGGCATAAGAGCTCGAGGGAGGCATAAGAGACTCGAGGGAGGCATAAGAGCGAGGGAGGCATAAGAGACTTGAGGGAGGCATAAGAGTTCGAGGGAGGCATAAGAGGGAGGGAGGCATAAGAGTTTGAGGGAGGCTTATGATATTTGTGTCCGTATGGTTGATGTTTCGTGATATATGTTGAGTTATTGTGATGTTTGTAGTGGTCTTTTGATGTATGTGTTACTCATGTCGATGGTTATGTGTTGTGATGTTGTGGACATGTCATTGATTCCTTTGTGGACACTATGTACCGTAGCATGGTTTGTTGTTATGTGAGTCTTTCATTGATGCAAATTGAGGAAATGTCCGTGGATCAGAGTACTCTTTTGTTTGAGTATTTGGTATGTCACCATCGATGTGTGATGAGTACCTATGTTATGGGAGTGTGCCTATTCTATTCCGTAATTGTGTAACCTTTGTGGTGTAATACAATCTTGAAGTATATACTGTGTACTTGTGAATCTGTAGTGTCTTGTGAGCCTGATAGGGTCATTGTAGCACCATGTTGGGCACCCACAATAAAGAATAAACCAAAACTCTTCAATGATGAAATTTTAAAAGGAATTAAACTAAGAATAATGTTAACGGAAAGAGACTAATGAAAATAACAAACAAGAAAGAACTGCCAATCTTCACAGAACATTTAAAGTTAAAATTTCTACCAAATGTTCCTAAGGCTACCCTGTGGCCGTGCTTTAATCAGCTAAATTTTAAACCCTAGGGTGTAATGTCTCCTCTACCTGTCCTTGGTTGCAAATATTTTCCTTTCCTATGTGTAATGTCGCATCGAGGACGATGCTTTCTTAAGGGGAGGAGAATGTAATGCCCCGTGGGCATCGGCCTCCACTGCCACCGTGGCCTCCTCCCAACCACCCGGCCTGCAGATTTGACCAGCGTCTTGTCTGTCCTTGCGTGAGGTCTGAGCGGAGTCACATTTTTCTTCGACATGATCTGTTCTTGATTCTCTTTGAATGCGAGTAGGTGGAGTGTGGACGCGTTTTCTTCTCGGGACCGCGTGGTGGTCAGGGGTGTCTTTCCGGACGCGTGGGCATTTTTGCTTCCTCCCGCACGCTCTTCCGCCTCAGCTGCGTGAGCCTGGTTTGACGTGGGTGTGGATGAAGCTACAAGATAGTGTAGCAGGCATGTTACCTCCATTCTCTTGGGCGCTGCGAGGAGTGTTCTAGTTGCACGCGACCACACGCGATCGTGACTGGGCTTGTTGCAAAATCTGCACCTGTACAGGCTTTTTTGAGCGCTTCCAACGAGCAAAGTGTGTCCACTATGTTGTTATCTGCTCGCCTTCGATCGCATCCTCAAATTCGGGATTCTCCTTCAAGATATTTTGTATCAAATCGATTAAGTGACAGAAGAGCGTTACCAGGAGATCCATGGCTATGCATTACATAATGGTTTTGAGTCAAATGCTACCGTGCAGAATGCGCCTTCCATAATGCAACTCGGCGCTTTTGAAAGCGCACATGGTTCCATTTCAGCCGAAAGTGGCACAAAGCTTGGTTTCGCTAGTAGCAAACAAGTGGTTCCAGATGTGTCACTTGCTTTTGCTTATATGACATGGCGCTTTCTCTCGCCTCATGGTAGTTTCAATTGCTCCAATGTAACTCATTAACATGGCCAAATCTCGGTGTCGCTTCTCATTCTAGGTAATGGGATCCTTTTGGTCTTAGAGGGGACATCACCGAAATGCATAAGAGAAGCCAATGGCTACGCAATTGGAAGGCAAGAGTGAGAGGAGAAATAAGGAGTGCAGAGTTGGAGAATGCGTGAGAGGATCACGCAATGAGTAATCGTGGCTGTTCACGCTAATGCCTAGTCTATGCTCTTTATAATCTTTCAATAGCAAGTAACAGAGAGAGTGAGATGCAATGCTCCTTAGAGCTCTTTCTATCCCCTATCAAGGAAGAAGAGGAAGTCTGGAATTGCCACTCCCAAAGCAGGGTTTTCCCCACACAAGTTAAAAATCATCTTTGGTCTAAGTGGGGCACCTCCGCGTTAATGCTACCAAGGGGATTCCTTAAAGCTAGACAGTAGAGAAATGTCAGAATGCTGCCAAGCACTTTGTGGGTGACAACATTTGGGGCGAGGACTTTAGACAGGGATTTCCCTACAAACATTATTTTTGGGTAATGGAAAATCTTCAGGGGAGTGTCTTTGTACAGTAGAAAGGCGTTGGGGTCTGATTTTTGTGCCCTTGATCTATGCTGGAGACATCTCTGTTGAAATTATCACACTTTCAAGCTACAGCTGCAATGTTTGCACCGAGAGTTTGATGTTGTCCCCAAATCTGATGAAGGAAAAGGTTGTGTATCAATTACGGTAGATGCCTTTCAGAGCCAGGAGCGATGTAATCATTATGTCTTGTGTCCGAGCTTCAAACCATGGTCGGTGTGTAGCTTTCAAAGCGCAAGTGCTCCTGACCGAGTGGTAGGGCCGACTCTCACCCCCAAAGCAGCCGCTTTGAAGCAATCTAGTGTTTGGACATGCCACCTATCGCATCCTTCTAGTCGTGCCTTCAAAAGGGAATCTCGTGTGGTATATTGCAAGAAAAGACCAAAGCAGAAGGAGAGGATAAAGCAGGGCATGCATGTCAGTCAGAGTCCTTCGATTGGATGCGTTTAAAACAGCAAGATAGACTAACCATATACATAATATGCTAGTATCTAATAAACCTCTTGAAATGAAACTTTCTCCTTCTAGAAATTGGTTTAAATCATGATTATGTGGTTTTGTGTTCAATATATGGTTAACATGGTTAACATTTGTTACTTCGGATTGCCTCGCTGGTTGTTTCTTGCTGACGTGATCAAACCCATTTATATATATATAAAACAAACAAAGGTTCCCAAAATGTATGCTTTGATTGATCATATGAAATATATATATATATATATATATAATTTTAAAGTTACTTCCTTCGCAAAAATGTCGTTGTTTTTTGTGAACCCGGGTATGTAATCGCCCTTAACGTTCAGTAAATGCATTGACTAGTATTGGTTTCTCATGTTGTTGCCTCTAGAGGAAAACATACGCTTAAATTATTATTATATTTATTTTTATGATAAGTGTGATTATGCACTTCGTGGTATGCAAAGTATTAGGCTTTTGAAAATTAGAAGTTCAATTTATATGCTTGTTAAGAAGGAAGTTTTGGGTCAAAATATGTCCCGGGTGATAAGGGCATAAATTATCGATAGAACCCCATTTTGATTCTACTACTTTCGATGAGTAAAATTTGATAAAATTAATGACCTTTATGGTGTTAAGATATGGTATGTTGATGATTCCTCATGTGATCGATTTAATCATGTATAGACATAATGCCTCGATGGAGTAAGGTAATACCTTTCACGGTTCGTGAAAGTTAAGGTTTTCATCAACCGCTTAAGGTAAACATGAAGTCCCTTAATTTAGTCAAACTTGTCTTGTACTTCCTTCCGATGAGTGACCTTTCATCGCAAATTTAGAATGATTGTGATGGAAGGTCGTGAATATATTTTGTTGTCAAAAAGGGAAAAGAAGCTCCGGAATAGTTTGTTTATGTGTCGAGTGTAATAATTGTAATTACATCGTTATAGAGGTTAGTTATTGGAGGATATCTATCTTCAATGGTATATTGTGTGTTTAATCTCTACATAGGTTACTATAAACTTAGTGTTGAGATGTAAATTAAGGAGAGTTTCGAGAGACCTTTTCCTTTGTTTACATCGCTTATGATATTAGAAGTGAGTCGACGCCGGAAAATATCAACCAAGTCTAGATTCATGGCTATGTTCCTCGTAACTGGGAGGGTTATAAATATAAGGTATTATGAAAATTGCAAGGATGTGTTTAGAATGCTAGATTGCCTACTCAACTTGGGTATTAATGAGGCTTGTCGCTATTCCGGCCCTGGTTATGTTCAGTAGAGGTAAGTTTGTTAGGCAATACCTATTCCGGACATTCTTACCGTCCTTTCCACTCATCCTTATTAGCTATGAGGTCACTTATTACCTAAGATATAATGGTCATGGGTTTGAATATAAGATTTTTCATCCTTTAAACCTTTTTGATTACATGATGGAACTTTTTTTTACCCTCGTAGTTCTGCTTATAGCCTATTTGGCCTATGGCCCACTTAACGATCCCAAAACTATATTCCTTTTCTTGGGCATGCCTAAGATCGGATCTCCGGTTTGTATCTTTGACTTCACCTTGAGAATGTGGATTGATGGGTTACACTTTAGATTTCAATCACGTAATCTACGGATTATATGATTCAAATCCTAATACTCTCAACTCTTGTGTCTAATCATTTAAATTTCATAGTCTCGCATATTTCGTTGTCACAAACTTTTGTAGTTTTAGAGGTATTTTCATAACTAAAACTTATGGGTTTCTTCTTAGTTGATATGTTGAAAATTATATCTTGTTTCAAAAGGTTGTTAGAGGCTAGAACTTTGATCCATTTCCGAATTAGAATGTTTCCTTCATGATTTTGTTAGCTAGTAAGCTTATTGTTGCTATGTATAGTCTTATCTTTCGCACTCCGAACCGACTCAAAGTTATTAATTGTCAGCAGATGGCTTACATGGTTAGATGATGGAAAGATCTTGTAGATTATCGCATCAATCTTGGTTATGATGTTCCTTTGTATTTAATGTGTATTATGTTATAAAATTTGAAAGGGCCTTTGGACATTTTAGAAGAAGGGTCATGGCTTCGAAGTAAATGTAATGTAGAGTATTGTTGTGGTATCTGTTGAAACTTTGGCTTGTTTGGTCATCATGTGAAAGATGAAATTTGATTACCGCTTGGTTATGGGATATTCTAGTGAACTTTAACCCTTAGTATAGTAGCGGGGCATGTCCCATGTTATTACTCTCTTGCTCCCTAGTCATGGTTCAATAGAGATGATATGTCCCTTTGATTTGTACATCATGTTGGAATGAATTGATATAACCTTGTTTTGTTTTCGCAAACGAGTACTGTTAAACTTTGCTCTTGAGTTAAAATGTTGAGTTGTAAATCCTCCTAAGGCATAGTAGTGATGAGTTTGTAAACACTATAAAGTGAACTGGATATTCCTTATAAAAGTTAAACGAAAATTTATGTTTATGAGCATATTAATGTAGATGTGATCCACTGAAACCTTTGAGACCTGGAACAATCAAGAGGAATCTATCTTTTGTAATAAAATATGATTACTTGTTTTTCCCGAGCTAAACTAATAAACACTATTTGTTTTGGTGAAACCCTAAATGGTCTCATGGTGAAATCAATGGTTAAATTTTAGAAGATGATAGGGTTTAATAAGTAGGAGTGAAAGTGATTAATAAAACCTTAAATATCTCTTTATCATTTGAAATGTTCCCTTTCACAAACTTAATTAAGTAAAGTCTAGATGGAACATTTAACCAATCTTGATAAACCCTTAACTTCAATGAAAGATCGATAGTAAACAATGTGACTCAAGCTAAATTTCGTTGACCTGCTTCTATTAACCTCGCTTGATTCATGGTGATATTTTTAAGCAAGGTCAAGTTCGATCCTTAAACAAGAAGGCTTTTGTTATGAACCCTAAGTGGTACTTCCCACTCAATCGGAGCTTATGCCTTCACCTGAGCATTAGAGGTGTGGAACATGTGTTAGTGACTTGAGCAAGATTAATTAACCTTGTAAGAAATGGAAAATGTTCTAAAATCAAATGAATAAGAAATATTTGGACATAAAATTTGATGATCCTAGTTTGGAAAGTTTGGCCTTAAGCTATTTAGTCAATAGTCGAAAATAAAGAAATTCTCCTCAGAAAAGAATTGTGTGAATCATTACATGAAATTTTATAAGAACGTAAGTTAAGAATTAAGAGACACTTTAGTAAACAAGAAAATCTAACAAGAAATTCCTCATGGGTTGCCCTAGCTGTGAGTGTGTCATGTGGATTGGACTTCCATGTTGTCTTGTCAAAATAAGAGTACATTGTCCTTGATAGGTGTGGAACGCTTCACGATGACCTCGTGGTCTCCCCATAACACTTAATATCAATGTATAATAAATAATTTGAGCATTATAAAACCTTAATGATAAAACATGTGGGTGGTGAGGTTTGAACACCATGGTATTAAAACTACTAAATGTTTAATGAATCCAAGATCTATACTTTATATGTATTTTTATATGATCAAGCCTCATCTAGTTATGCTAGGTTCTTTCAATAAGTGTGAATGACACACCAACCCCCTATGGGTTTCCTCATGTCTCTTGAAAATAAGATGGTGGTCTAATTGTAGAGTAAATAATGTACCTAGTAAGTAGCAAGATATAGATATGTTATGTGCCATCTATATGAATCGATTTAATTAAATTTGGATAAATTTTAATTTAATTAAAAAGTATTATAATGAATGATATACAATGATAACATACAATTTTAAATGGACAAACAAAAGCTTAACAATAATACAAAACCCTAAGAAAAAGAAAGAGAAAAGGTGACTCTAAATTTTTGCATAATATGGAAATGATCTGAAGGAGAACTCTTTTAAAATAATCTGAAGGTTAGGTTATCAAGACTTGCTAGATGTTCAAGAACACTACAATGTGTAGGAAAAAAGTTACATGGGAGGACAAAAATCACTGGGCACTTTTGATCGATCTAGGCATTACAAAGTGTCTCAGCTACATGCTCAAAGTTTTGATCCTTTTTTATTTTTAAGAGAGATTCATTGTTGATCTTCTTTTATGTCTCTACTTTTGCTCCAATTTCTCTGGTTGTACCTGTAACTTGAAAAAGAGATAAATCCCGAGTTTTCAAAATTACCATAGAACCTTTACAACCAAACTATTTTAAAACTATAAGATGTAGAATAACATTTGCGACTCAACATTTGGTCATAGAAAGAGTGATCTTCCTGACTCGAAAAATCTCGCACTATATCTTAAAATCCCATGCTTTTATTGTGTGAATGTTCAAAATTTCAACTTTCAGTGATGCCCTAGGTTTCTCAAAAATTGTAATTTTCTACTATCTTGATATTTTTAAGCACATTCTAGAATGTCCAAGTTTGCAAATGTGTGATGGAATAAAATGAACTTTTTCTTCATATGTTGTTTATTTAATGATGCAGCAAATTGTCAATTTTTTAATATGAATGTGCCAAATGTATGAATTTGAAATGTTTTAAAATGTGCCTTTTGATGTGCTTAGGTGATAGTAGATCATGCTTAGTGTTTGGGCCATGCAACACATTCGAGAGAAATAAATATATATTCATGATTCCCTTGAACTTGATTTTTGTAATTGACAGAATTTTTTGAAAAGATAAACCAAAGTACTAAAAGGCACCCAAGAAGTAAAAAAGAGGCCTAAAGGAGGTAAGAATAAGATAAAGATGGGAAGGAACAACTAGGAGGGATAGGAGCGCCTCTTGACGCTCTGCTTAAAACGGGCACTAATATCCGAGGCTTTACGAAAAAAGATAAATCAATCAAGTGTTTCAAAAATCTATAAGATATGTAATGCCTCAACATTTTTAATAAAAGTGCAAGAAATAATGTACAAAGTCCCAAAAGGAGTTTTACAGCCATTTAAGTTAGGCCCCCACCTTCTTAGGAATCAAACATATGTTAGAAAATATGCTTTAGATCTAGAAATGTATCCGAAGGGCATAGATTTTCTGGTTTAAATTATTCCCATTTTATGTATTCGCCTAATCATGGAGCATTTGATAAAGATAAATTGACAAAGAATATGTGTACCATGTAATGTCAGTAGAGAAGAGTGTTTTTGAGAGCATGCCAGTGGATTTCAAAAATGCTGACTTTTACGTGATTGTCGAATGTTTTCGGTCACATTAGTTTTGTTTCTAATACATCGTAGTTCTGATGAAAGTCCCTATTACAACATGCTATCTTGAAGTTCGAGGGTCCTTTTCATATCCTTTGTATCATTAATCTCCTCCTCGTAGCCACATATATTGGTGTGTTCTAATTTTGTAAAAGACCCACTCTTGAATAAGCAATCTATTCATGTATTAGGACATCACCGTATCCGATTGATTTTCAAAATTCACTCTTTCATAATTGCGTAACTCGCGTCCACAAAGACGGAGTTGGGAGAAAGTTCCAGCCTCTGCTGCATGAAGGATTGGAGGACACTGCTCATCGACGCTTGGCGTGAAGAGGTAATTTGCAGTATTTGTGAAGATTACAAGGGCGTATGGACCTTGGGCATGGCCGCTGATCTCGTGAGTTTTGAAATTGCTATCATGTGTATATGAAACGTAATATACATTCGAGACTATTTTTCATTGGTTTGAGAATGACGATTTCACGTGAAGAGTGAATGCCCGTGCGAGGAGACTCATTTTTCGTGTCTTCTTCTAATTATGCTTGCCAGAGCAATTCTTGAGACACCCGTTGGAAATGAAAGACCAAATGTGGAAATGCGTGCGGTAAACTAAGGAAAGGAGCAATTGTTTGGTATGTGGGTGAGAAACGCAACCATGTTTTGTAGATATTTTCTTTATGGTGAGTTCTTTCGTCGTGTATGGGAGAGACTGTGTGGTGAGCATTGAAGATACATACGTGCATCAACTAATTGCTTCATTCCTACGTGGCCATTGAGTTGTTCATGTAATTGAATTTTACAGACGTAAAAAAGATTTAAGGGACCTGCAAAGCATTGGAGGAGTCGTTTCCGTGAGGTTGAATCCTACGTGAAATAACTAAATGTTTGTAATTAATTCCTTCCATACGAGAATCCGTACCTCCGTAGAAGAATCTAGCTGAATTGAGCGGAAAGATCGTCGATTGCCAACGAAGAGAACGTGGAAGAACCATCCCGCGTATGTCACAAATTTCAGATGCACAAAGCACGCATGCAAGCAATGCACCAAATATTTGGGCATTGAGCAACAATGAAGACACCCTTTGTTTGTTCTTTTCCTTGAGTCAACGAGCTCCACAACACTAGGGAATATTCTCTTTGACGCAGATTGTGCGAGGATCGTTGGAGTATTTTTGGTTGACAAGTTCGATGTCAAGCATTTAACGGATTCATGCAGAACTTTAACGTGGCTATGATGTAAATGATTAATGTGAAGTAGAACACCCATAAGAGCATCCGCGTCTCAACGCATGAGCCTATAGAGCCCATCTTCGGGATAGATTCCTTCAAGCATATGTAGCCATTTTTGTAAAATAAATAAATAAAATACAATTTTGAGTTTTGAAAATGTCTCTGCTCCAAAATATTGCTATCCGATGCCCGACTCTTGAAAAGGGCCAAATTTTTCCGCATGGAAAAGTAAGATGCGGTAGATGATTCTTTAGTTTGAAGATATTTGGGGATCGTTTATGGAAAAGATGCCCCCTCACACTGAATTACCGATCTATTGGCTAAGCATGAAAAGGACGATCAAAAGCATTAATGCTTATCACTCTCAGCCTTCTCGATGAGGTTCAACCTTACATTTGGGAAGCAACCACTTCCTCTCAAGCATGGACCACGCATTGTACCATCATGAAGCTGTAAGAATCGACGATGAAGTTACATCTTTGTGGACAAAGCTTCACACAATGAGGTATGCATGATGGTGGCGAATCGGTAGAGGCCTTACTGTGGCGTGTGGCCGAGTTACGTGTAAAACTCTGCTCTCGGTGAACCGGTGGGAGATAATTTTCTAGTCCCACTCACCTCAGTTTTTCCATGTTCACGAGCTCTTCCTTCTCAAGACGGTTGTAAGACTAAGCCGATCACCACGCTGACATCACTCAACAAGAGGTGAGATTTTGCCACACTGCATGGTGAATTATCTCGCAGTAGGAAGAAGCCATGGCTTAATGTTCAAGCAAGCCTTGAAGACAAGGCTCTCATCACGAGGCAAAATCACCATAAGCCTCAAAGGGTAAAGGAAATTACCCCCGTCAAGAATCCTGAAGCAACATCCTCAAGAAGCCAACCTTTCGGAATGCCACTGCCGCCGCCACCACCACCTCAAAAGTAGTAGAATAACAAGGCGGATCGATGGTGCCACATTTGCTCCATGCAGATACACGCATGCCACGGCCGCGAAATGTTATTACAATGGTCGTGAGCTATGGAAAATTTGGTGAAGAGAGAACTTTCGCCAAGGATATTCAAGAAACCCCGATGGGCGCTCGTAATCGAGGCGAAAGGGTCATTGCATTCTGCTCGGCGAGGATGCCACCTCGATGAAGAGGTTCCCGTAACAACTCATTCAGACATTGTCCTAGTCTCCACTGATCAACTTCATAGCCTATCGTAGAAGTGTTTGGTTGATTGATTCTTGGTGCCCGATGAAACACATGACATTAGTAGCAAAAGAAGTTGTTCCATACCGAGTGATAGTGACCACTCGAGATCACATCACCATAAAGAAAATCAAGAGTATATTGCAGCGGGGATTGGTGATGTCATCATTCCTCTTGGGACATGAAGATGTACACTCACGAAGGTGTTCTTATGTGTTCCAGTTTGACCTCAAATCTCTTGCTTCTGTGAGTCAACTTCTTAACCATCAAATGCGAGTTGAATTTCTTTGTTGAGTAAGGGTCAAGTCCTGCATCATTTCCAGTGGAGACCCGGTAATTGCTCAGGCATTTTTAAAGGGCCATCTATTTGCACTAGATGCGGTCACTTCATCTAACATTTCTCTCTCCGAGCTTCAATAGTGGAGTCCACTACACTATGGCACTTTCGATATGGTCATCTTCTATAATGGGCTCTACATCAACTCAAAGGCTAAGGAAATGGTAAAAAGGGCTTCCTCCACTCTCCAATTCCTTACTTGTTTGCTCGGGATGTCTTGCATGGGAAAACAACATAGAGGTCCATTGAAAAGAGCTCTTATCATTCTACTAGAGCATCTTCGAGTTGTCATACACCGATCTGTCGTGGACCCCGTCGAGCTAGCTTCCAAGGTTTTGAGTACTTCCAGCTCATCATTGATGATTACTCATGGAAAATGTGGGTATATTTTCTTTGGAAGAAGAGTGAGGCATTTGCCAATTTCCAAACCTTTTACCAGCAAGCCACCAGGCAGTCTGGGAATCCTCTTCTTCTCCTACGCCGATCAAGGAGGGGAATTTGTGTCAAAGAAGTTATTAGCATACCCTAAAGCAAGCATGGCATTCAACAACATCTGACTACACCCTACACTGTCCCAATGTAACGGGATTTCCGAGTGACAAAACAAGAATGTCATGGAGATGGCTCATTGTATGCTCTCCTACCTACCAAGTTGGAGGATCAATTTTGGCGGTGATCCAGGATAATAGTGTATCTACTCAACTGAGACCCACGAAGATCTTGTAGAACAAGACACTGTAAGAGGTATGGATCAAGTCATAAACCTTCTATTCATCATTCGAGATTTTGTTTTTATACCGTGCACATATGCATGTTCTAGATGAGAGAAGGAAGAAGATCGATCCAAAGACACTACCATGTCTTTTCTTGGGGTATAAGTACTACCTCAAAGGCATATAATCTCATGGATCCTAGAGACGAAGAAGATCTATGAGAGTCGAGATGTGGTGTGTGATGAGTCATCCTTTGACTCACCCTACCACCAATGGAGATCTAGTACTAACCTCATCACATAGATTGCTCACACATCCAGGATTATGGGCAAGATGATTCTTCTTAGAGAGAAAAGAAGAGCTTGAGTGGAGACTTGTTTGTTGATCTAGGCACACTTTGAAACACATCTTCACATCGCAGCAATAGCAACACCAATGTCTGAAATGGGTCTAGAATACTATTAGGGATGCACACCGAACTCACTTCTGAAGTACTTCTGCATGGGAGTCGTAACACGAAGTCGAAGCAGGACATGAGGTAAATTTTACACTCATGAGTCTGAGTTAAGATTGTTAGAGCACGAACCCGACACTATTCATGAGGCATTAGACCAACCATAGTGGAAACAAGCTATGGATGCTAAATATGATTCCCTAATTCAGAATCGACGTGGGAACTGTCGATTGATCTACTCGTAAGAAATCCATACTGGCTAAAAATGGATTTTCAAACAAAATATAAGGAAGATGGTTCAATCGACAAACACAAAGCACAACTTGTTGCAGTAAAGGGTTATGCCTCAAAGAAGAAGGAATTGACTGGCGGTAGACCTTTGCACCCACTATAAGATCAAAACCATCAGAGTTTTCTTTGCACCGCAGCAAATGATGCCAAGAGTGCTTAAGCACCGGAAGTATTAAC